>CM067381.1:20132031-20244869 GCA_034510155.1 Eucriotettix oculatus
TTATTCAAACATATTCAAGAGCGAAGGTTTTCCCAGTGTATTTGCTGCTTCAGTAATTTTTGGGCTTCCAGCCAGGTGAAATTAGGCATTGGTCACCATCGAAACGTTGTGGCCAATGCCTATCTTCACCCGGCTGGAAGCCCAAGAATTATAGAAGCAGTTACTCAAACCTATTTGATCATTCACCCAAAAAAGGGGTCTCCACATTTGTATGAATTGTTTCTTTCAAACTATTCTATCCTTTTTATCTTTTATGAACATTGAATATTGACGAATGTAAAAACTCCTGGGGTGACTGACAATAATTTCATATGACTGCCTCTACATTTCTGATATTCTGAAAAGGGAAGAGGTTGGGTGCTCATATGAAATACCTCTTGATATCTTATACTATCCCACTCTAAAAGGAGGGTGCTGAACCTGTGACGAAAGAAAGACAACACACAAAAAAAGGTAAATAAATAAAATAGCCTGCTAATTGCCTGGTTACTTTGAGAGGAGATCACTAAAATATCAATGTCCAAATACTGTCAATTATTTCAAATTCATTACAATTTCTTGAAGAATTATTGATGTTTATATTTTAATAAGTACAACTTACAGAGATAATTAGAACAAAAAACCTAAAGAGGTACAAATACAATCCAAAACTTAAATGAATTAAAAAAGTAGTCTGAAATATGTCATAAAATTTTATTATTGTGCTACATAATACATCTTAAAAATGATTATCCCCCTCATGATTAAGGAGAGAGAATGGAGCGAGTTGACTTGAGTACAGGTACATTATGCATGTGTGAATATAATTATGAATCACATTGAAGTTGCCTTTTGAGGTGGTCAAGTTTCGATGTTAACACGTTTAGTATATTTTCTCATAATTACAAAATTATATGTTTTATATTGACTCTGCGTCTAATCTTGGAATATAGGAAAAAACATACCTACATTCATGGCATTTATAGATTTAGAAAAAACCTTTGATAATGTGAACTGTAACGAACTTATAAGGGTTTTGAAGAGACTAGGAATAATATATTGAGAAAGAAGGCTTGTACATATCCTCTACAGAAGGCAGGCAGCTGTAATTAGAATTGAAGTTCAAGAAAAGAAAACGGAAAAGGCGACGAAGAAAGTTAAAAGAGAATATGGAAAAGGAATCATACTGCAAGGAGAAGAAATAAAAATCGTAAGGTTTGCAGATGATATTGTATTGGGGAGGTCAAAAGAATACTTGGAAACCATAATAAATGGCATGGCTAGAGTAAGAATACAACATGAGGATTAATAAAGGGAAAACAAAGGTGATGGATAGTAAGTAGTATGGGTAACAGTGGAATAACAAAGGGTATTTGATTGGGAAGAGATATATTGAAGGAAGTTAAGGAATTCTGCTACTTGGGAAGCATAAGAACTAGAGTAGGATAGCACAGCAAGGAAGAGGAACTTACTTACGGCTAATTTAAGTCTGAATATTAGGAAATCATTGCTAAAACTGTTTGTATGGCGTTATATGGGTGCAAAACGTGGACGGTAGGAGTTGTCGACAGGAAAAGAAGAGAAGCTTTCGAAATGTGGTGTTACAGGAGAATGAGATGGGTCGATAGATTAAGTAAGTTCTAAGCAGAATAGAGGGCTTTGACCAAGTGAAGTCACGTTTTGAGACATGAGGGTCTTGTAAAATTAGCATTGGAGGGAGGTGTGTGGGGTAAGAACAAAAGAGTGAGGCGAAGAATACGCTAAGAAAATTAGGTGGATGAGGTTTTCACAGGATAGGTTAGCATGATTGTATAATACAGGACAATGTGTTGTTTGACTGTTGTTTTAATTCTCTGCTCGAATCGGCCCTGAGAAATGAATGAATGAATATTTTGTAATTATGTTAGTGGTGCACTACTACTACATACATCCAAAAATTGATTTGTTTGTGTTCGGTGCCAAGCCAGGAACCTAAGCTCAAGTTCCATGTTAGACGAGCAGAAGTGGTGAAGACGTTGCCCCGAGGGAGTCCTCGAGACCACGCCTTCAGTGACGCATAGCTCCGCCCTCGAAAAATACCTCCATATTTCTCTGCTTCTCTAATCATAATCGAGTTTATCGAAGGTGCACGCAATCGGCGCACTGCGCGCCGATGAAAAGAGAACTGAAGAGGAAGAGAGAGAAAAAAATGAATGAAAAATATCTTTACAACCCTCAGTTGAACTGATGAAGTTACACGTGTCTCTGTTCGTTAATCGGTTTTGGAACAGATTGTGCTTTTACTAAATACACCGGATTTCAAAAATAAATTTTGTTTGAGATCTCTGTTTAGTGTCCTTCATAATAATCATCTACATAGCAAAATCTTTTCAACTGCATTAAACAGTTTTTAATTTCAGAATTATTATTTTATTACTGTTTCTTAAATAAGTCGACTTCTTCTTATTTTATTTATTACGCAATTCGGCGTGCGTATATCGTCGTCCAAAATGTCGAGAAATCGGTTTGGTATTAGGAAAGCAGGAAGTAGATGGAAGTCAAACGCGTTTCCCTGAACGTTTTCGTATTGTCGAAAATAACATTTCAACAGTTAAAATAAAATGCTAGGATTACTTTCGCTGACGAAAATTGCGGTTTAACGTTTGGATAAGGTCTCTGGGTTTGTGAGCCACAAATTCAAAATTGTGCAATGGATTTTTTTTTTACTAATAGAAATATTTACTAACATTATTTGAAATGTTTTTATTGTCACGTATCTGCTCTTCAATTCAGAAGACATACATTTTTTACTCTTTTGTGTTCAGTCACTGTTTTTAAAAACATTTCAACGTTGCATTTCAAGGATATGAATTCCGAAGTATAATATCTCTGGGTCAGTAAAAACAATTAATGCATCTCTGAAACGTCAGTGTTGAGACACATTAAGTCGCCTTGAACTCATAATTTCAATAAAAGCTGCAGTCTTGAATGACGAAGTGAAGTTTAACTAAAATATTTATATCTTAACAAGATGGGATGTGATGGTGGAACGATTCCAAAGCGCGATGAGTTAGTTCGAAAAAAGAAGAATCCTGAACAGGTTAGAAGTCTCTCCTTTGTCTCACAAAAAATAAAAATTGGAAACTAACAACTAAAATTGTTCAATCCATTGTTCTCTTACTACAGAAAGATAAGACCTCGGAGCTGTCTTTTCGGTGGCAACATTGTAACATAACACAATTGCCACTGCAAAATCCGATTGTAGCCTGTGGACTTGGTAAACTGTACAATAAGGATGCAGTTATCGAAATGTTACTCGACAAATCCATCGTCACTGACGCTGTCAGCCACATCAAAACCATGAAGGTAAAGACTATTAGTTATTTATGTTGGGCCATTAAATATGTACATGCTTGAATTTTACGCTCATTAATAGTAGCACAAAATTTTCAGTGTCACTTAAAATTTACTCAAGAATATTAAAAACTCCTTCCGTGCTTAGATATTTCTTTCTGCTTTACATTTTATTGGAATGCATGTATTACATAGTGTTAATGGTTTTTTTTTATTCTAGGATGTTAAGGAGTTAAATTTGACTCCTAATCCAACTTACAAAGCCTCTGCAGAGAAGGGTGATGGTTATAGTGATCACCAATCAACACCCTACATTTGTCCTGTTTTAAGAATTGAAATGAATGGCAACTTTAGATTTGTGTGCCTGTGGAGTTGCGGGTGCACCATGTCTGAGAGGTCATTGAAACAAATTAAGACAAAATTGTGTCACAAGGTACATCTCAATTGCTCTTCTATAATTTTCAGACAATATCAGCCACTTTAAAGGAATTACAATTGGGAGATACATTCAGTTATGTATATATATTTGACTTCATCTCTTTACAGTGTCAGAAACCATTTGAAGAGGATGATGTTGTTGTTCTGAATGGAACAGATGAAGATGTGGCTCTAATGAAGGAGCGAATGCTTAATAGGCAGGCAAAAAATAAAGCAGAGAAGAAAGCCAAACAAGAGGCCAAGCAAAAGATCAAGTTAGAGGCTGGATCATCACAAGAAAATGGAACAAGTACGGTTACAAATGACAACAAGGCCACTGCTGGCAGTAGTAGCACTTCCACCTCTCAAATTCCCAATGGCAAAATAAATGGTTTGTTAATATCACATTTATCTACTTTAAATTATTAATGTAATACATGACTGTAAATAAATAATTACAATACAATTTTTGCTAAAATGAATTAATGCAGTCTTAAAATTGTTGTAAAATCAACATAAATTGCCAATTATGACCTTAACAGCAAATGCTGTAATTAAGAGCTCAGCCACGATGAATTGGTTTATCTTGATGTACAAATTCATTTCAATCACACCAATATTGTCTGTAGATCTTGTGATTCAATGGTATTACCATAATTCCGTGCTTCTATCAAATGGGATTGTCTGTTGATTCCAATGTGCATAGTTATAGGGAAGTGGGGAATCCACCCGATTCAATGTTATAATATAACATACACAAATTAGACAAATAAGTAGTTAAATTAGAGAAAAAAATTAAAACCTTGCAACATTTCCACTCAAAAGCCCCTTGAGTTTGTCATGTGGTTTGTGCTGTCTCTCATCATTGTGATTATTACATTTTTGAATCACCTGATGAAATTATTGCAGAAATTAGTTTTTTTTCATCTTAGTTTTGTCTGTAATTTGGTTATATATATTTTTTATTCATTTAACACTGGGACATACATTTGTAACATGTTCCACTTGGATAGAAGTCCAAGCATGATTTCCGAGAAAGTCTACACAATTTATTGTAAGCAATCAGCTATAGTATTTTTATGTTTCAGGCACTATGAAAATTCATAATTTGAAAAGGTCAAATGGTGAAATAGTGGACCCAGTTTTCAAGAAGACCAAAAGTTCGTACAGTGTGGCGCAGGATCCCAAGGCCTCTGAAGTATACAAGTCACTTTTCACATCCCATCATAAAGCTACTGAACAGACTAAAGCCCACTGGATCACTTACAATCCATTCTACAATTAAGAGGGAACTTGACAATACGCTAGTTTTGTATGATTGTGGATTATATTTATAAATAAAGTTCTTTGAGTGTGTCATATATTTATATAATTTTATTCTCTGATGTGAATTTGTTGTGATCTATAATAATTGCTATAATAAGTGTGTGCTAACTTAATTGTTAACGAAGAAAACTGGCAATATTGGCAGGGAAAAATAATAATAAAATAATTTGTTTTTTATATTTGTGCACATTTATTGTTCCAACTACTTTACAAAGCTCGGCTAACGTCTACATCCTCACACTGCAAGATCCACTTTCTGACTCTCCCTTAGCCCCTTTGTCACACTTTATCACATGTCGACCAGTAATGCAAGCATTCCACCCTTGCAGACATGGCTCTTTTTCCAAAGAGTACAGCAAAGCATCCTCTTGGTCAATTATTCTAAATAGTGTCTGATTCACATTTCAGGCATTCTAATAACACAAGGTGGTTACAGAAGGTAGACCAGATAATTCAGACATGGTGAGTGGAAAAGTGTTTAATTAGATTAGGTTTTCCAATGATAGCCAGGTTTCAAGGATGTGGAAAGTTTACTAAGGTTCTAGATAATTTCTTAGAAGTTAAACAAGTTAATTGACTTTAATTACAATTTAATTTTACACAAGTTATTGCTAGACTATTCTTATCATTATGTTGGCTGGCTGGAATGTACTTTTTAAACATCTAATATGAAAATTAAGAAAAATTATTTCAAAACTAAGATAGTAATTACAATTTAAATTGATAGAAGTACTGCATTTAAGATATTATTACACAGTTATAATTATGATGAACAAAAAAAAACCAATATGAACACACTGAATTTTTAATAGTAGAATGAGATCAGTATTAAGTGAAAATGTCAACAATATCAAAACAATAAGGATATTTACATGCAAAAAAGGAAAGCAAAACCATTGTTTTATATTTTATTCATAGACTAGGAAAATGATTATTGCCAGAACGTCATGTATTTTATGAGGAAACAATTTTAAAATTCCTCAATATTCAAAAAGACAAGCTAATAAATTTCAAACAGCTAGTAATAAAGGATTAAAATTGATATTTAAAAGTGGCAGTGATTTGCCTACAGAAATGAAGGTGAATTGTATAATTTAGCTAGCAAGTGCTTTAAGTGTAACAAAAATTAACAATCGGCTATTTATAAATAAATAATTTTTTGATATAACCTCACTTATGGCAGGCTTTTGATGCAAACATCAAAGAGCAGTGTAATCAGATATGACTGAGACTGCTGAGTTAAATTTATTTATTAGATATTTGACATCACTTTCCACTGTCTACAAGAAATCCTATTAATTTAGTTTTTGCCCCTTCTTCAATGTCATAATTTTCTAGTGATAAAGGGCAAAAAATGGTATAGTTTCCTGGATGGAGATTTAACTCTATTATTATGTCTATCTTGACACTTCTTACTATTAAAAATGTAAATGTCCTCTTTCTCTGATTTCAAAAATATTTTATTTTTCTCACTGGTCAGTTCCAGTTTTCTCTCTTTACTGTAATTTCAAACATTTATATTCTTTACCTTCTGGTTGTTTTGCACAATTCCCATTTCACTTCTTTACTCTTCTACCTGAAAAGAATGACTGTTAAAGTATCAATGACTTCAGTAAAAGAATTCCTTGTTACCCAGTCATCTATTTTGCCTTATTGACCTTTCTGAAAGGTCCCTTCCCAAAGGCTAAATAAGAAAGTTACACTGGGTCTTGTCTGATCAGAAGATTGGAATAACAACGTCCTGTTACAATTCAGAAATATTCTTCTGCTTCTAAACTTGGATCACTATTTCTTCAAAGGAATTTGCTTCAGTAAACCCAGAGCACACACCTAGTTGTTCTTCACACAAAACAGGAATGATACCTCTATAACACTCGAATGATAGCTTTGAATGCATGTTATTCTCTCTTGTAAAACAATGGACTCAGCTGATATTTGTAAATAACTTTTAATGCACTTTATTCTTTTTCATTCTCCAAAGTAAACATATACTGACTGTGTATTTGGGACATCTCTGCCAATTGTTGAATATGTTTGTGTAATTAATAGAAATTTCAAATTATTTATTATGGTCATGTACTGTATGTAAAAAATTTACTGTTGTAAAATCTTGGTGTAATTGGCTCTTGAACTCGCAGGAACGGCAAACGAAGGTATGTATTCCGCATTACTACATAAACGTATTTATTTACACGTTTTTCGGAGTCGACGCATTTCCGGCATTCACATCGCTTCTGTTAAGGAATTTTTTTTATCATCTTTATCATTTTTTAGTAATATTCCTAAATTCACGGGAAGGAAAGTCTCGGAAAACATATTTCATGTATCATAATCGTTCCACTCTGGTCTCAAATTATTGAAGTGACATAACCTACTATTGAATATAATTGCAATGAAGGAATGTAAACAAAAAATTACCTGTGGCTACCCTTGAGATTAATAATTTTATTTGCGGCATATCAGGCCCCAGTTCATAGAGACACGCTCCCTATATTTTACATATTTGTAATTAATGTACAATACGCCATCGACAACAACGAAATGACGGAAAATTATTGAGTACAATTTATGTAACATTTAATTCTATTCATTTTAATTGCAAACCGTTAATTTTATTAATAAAACACGCTCCATTTTCATAGAATTTGAGCGCACAAAATATTGATTGAATTCCATTTATATAAACAACATTGTTAGGTACAATAACTGCCTGTTTGGAAAGCCATACAAAATACACAAGTGTCAACCAGTCTACGGAAAGAATTTGAGTGTAGATCGTATTATTATTATATCATACACGATAATTAGTAAGTTGGCAGAGTTTTGTAACGGTCCGACACATCTGATCGAACTTTTCGCGGTGCGGAGTCAAAAGAAAGAAGACAGCATTTGAGCCAGGGGCAATAAAGCAGCTCTAAATTAAAATGCGTAGTAATGAAGCAATAATAATTAAGTAAATATTGTTCAATATATGAAACTTCTTGATGTCTGGACCAACTTCAGTAATTTTGAAAATTTATAAAATTTTTATTATTTTCATTTGTCTAATTGTTTTTTTTTTACCTGGATTAATTTTGTTGTTCTATATTTAGATGTCAGCTGGTGACATTCCGTACATTCCTGAGCCAGATTTTGTGGCTGTGGAAAAGATTTTCAATGTTCGAAAAGTGTTGAAAGGTCGCCCGCTACCATTACCTAGCAATGTGATAGATGGAGGTCGGAGAGAAGAAATGGATAATTTCTATCTGGTTAGTAAATATTTCCATCGTAAGAAATTAGGCTACAGACAGCTGTTTGAGTGATGCAGAAAGCCATTGACAGCCTATAGTCTTCCTGTGCTGGGCTGAACCAAGTTGGTCCATGTTTTAGAGCAGTACAGATTTACATTCCTAAGCTATGAGCTGATAATTAATACAAACTGAGATTTATACTTTGTGAAATGTCTGTTTATTTCACCTTCCTCTGTAAGAGCATTTTCCTCCTTCACTCAACTTATGTTTCTTTTGCTCACTATATTTTCTTAAATACAGACCAACACTAACCAAATATTAAATCCACCATTGCCAACAAATATTTAATCCAAATTACTTTGAATGTAATATTAACTGTAGAGGATAAAAGCTAGCCAGTAAATTCGACAATGGCGAGATAGAAGAAAACAAAGCAGTGGGAACTAAATGCTGTCAACAAATTTGATGAGTGTCAGATTTTAACTTGTGCATTTAGGTGAAATATTGATCAAGAGACATTCAGATTGAAGTCTGGATTTATTTTTATTCAAAATAATAATAAATAAAGGAAACTTTCAGTTATAACTTTGTATTTATTGTATGTAAAGATATGCAGCATATGAACTTCATATTTTAATCAGTTCTGTGTCATTTGCAGCTTGCACAGCTGCATCGAGATCAATTTAAAGATAGGTCGGGTAAGATCCACCCATTGGTTTACTTCCGGTATGGAGATTACCCTTGGCAGTGTCCTCAGGAACCTACCAGGTATGGTATAAGCTCTTAAATAGCACTGCATGGAATGTTGATAATACATTTAAACAGAGATTGATGAAACACATTTAGTCCATTCCTCAGTTTGGTTTGAAATGGACTAACTTATAATAAATAAATAAGAGTGATATATTTCCTTATTTCTCATTTTAATCATAGTTTACTCATATCAATCCATTATATTTCGGTAAAGGAAGTCCAAAGTAGCTATAACATTATTTATTCAGTTAAATACCCATTTTGTTTACATTTTGATGTTTTGGTCAAATAAAAAATATTCGGAAACAAAATTTTATCAAGGAATTACAGTATTGTAAGACAATACATTTTATCTTTGTTCCACAATCTTTTTTAAAAGATTATCATTGATATAATTTATTTATTTATGAGCCACCTTCCTATTTGATTACTAAGTTGTTCCTTCATATTCCAGGAATTACTTGAAATACCCTCAGTACTACATTCGGTATCGAAAGCCTCCCATGCTGCCAGTGACCGTGGGGCGCATGGGGCCCCTGCCGCGGCTACCAGAGAGGACTCTTAGGAATCACTATGAACATTGGATTGACACTCGATACAAATACTGAGGTAATATGTCATATTGGTATATTTATTGTAATATTGTAAAACACATCACTTTATATTACCTTCAATCATTCTTATTATTCAGTTATTAGGTTTGTTTAGATGATAAATATAAAACTCTGGTTACATGCAAAGAATAAACACTGTTCCCAGTGTTCCTATTGTTTTGTTTCCCAAGGTTTTCAGTGTCAGGCAAATGTTTCAGTTTGAGCTTTACTTGTAAGTTGTCCAACGTTCCAGGTTGAGTCCTGTATTTATAGATTCCCAAATTGCTATTCAATAATGGATCAACAGTTAAGCTATATATATTTTTTCTGCTGACTTCATGTTGGCAAACAGAACCTAAAAATGCTCATAATTTTCAAAATCAATTCTTGTGTAATTGCATGTTTTTGGTATTGAATATATAACAGGATGTTCTACACCAATGACATAAAAATGCAAATAATTTCATATTTGTTTTAATGCTGTATTATTTAATTGGAATATGTCCTACTTTTAAAATGAAACTTCATTTATAAAATAAACTCCTTTTTTCAGTCAGGGTTAGACATATTTTCAGGAAATTTAACTTTACATTTCAGTCTAGTTAACATGTAGTACACATGTGCTACAGAAATTTTAACCCTTTGATACTAGTTTAGTTTGTCAGTTATTTCTCAGAATGATAATTAGCCTAATCGAGTTTAAATGTAACTAAAAGCACATTAAAGTTTTAATACATACAAAATTATGACATCTTTAATAATTATAAAATTAGCTTTGTATGTACAATTACTTAGTATAGTATAGCAAATATCACAGAGTAATGGTGAAAGAATGTGAAAAGTCAGGCATTTTGAGGGCTGCATGGACAAATTCCATAGGTGCAATACCTCCAGTCTTGGCAATATCAACCTCTTCTAACAACTGTAAAACAAAATGAAATAGAGGACTCAGTATAAAGTAGTTCAAAAGTGTAAAAAGTCTTTACTTACACCAGCTGCAACAGTTTCAACTTCTGCATAATCGAGGAGTCTTGACACTCTGTGTTCAGGACCCAATAGCCTGTTGATGAGCCTGACTAGGTCATCCATGTTCAATGATGAATCACTGTCAAAATCTGAAATTTAGTTATACCTTGTGACAAATTCATGAACTATGAATTGTGGCCGCAGTCTTTGTGTGCGATGAGCACTAAAAGTTTTTCATTTCTATGTCATTACATCAATTATTTATAACAATGTATATTATGTAAAAAAATGTACATAATTTGAATTAAATTATAAAATTAATATAGGATTATATTTTGAATGGATAGAATTACGTAAGCAAGAAGAGAATTTTGCTTCCTTAAATGCTTCTAGAGACGGCTGCAGCTGAAATACTGTTGTGTTGGGATTGCGGACTGTTAAATTTCAACAATGAAAAGATGAGGAAAATAATAAAATGATACAATAATTTAAATCGCTGTAACAAAGGGGTGTCATTTTTTAAAAATTTCTTAATTGATTTTTTTTATGTACCTGAAGAAGTAAAAAAATGTGGATGAAGCATCGTTGAGAACTTTAACTGCATTAAAAAGCTGACATATTGGTTGTATTTCATATTCGTTAATTTTATGATTGTCAGATAATTGATTTATTGTATTTAAAATTTCATTCATCCACAGAATGTACAGAAACATTGCTCTGTTAAATAAGATTTTTAATCATAAAAATGTCAGTCAATATATCTTTTTATATCAATTTGATTTTTCTCCATAAACCTATTTTTTATTTGCCTAACATTCAAATATCCTCTGCTATATAGTCACTTTGTATGATAAGCATTGGTTGAAAACTACCATGTCTATACACGGTTCCATTTCGTTTTACTATCTGATATATTATAAAACCAATCCTAAAAAGAACAAATATCAGAAATTTTTATGCACAATTTGTTATTTAATAATGGTAATTTGACAATATTTTTGCTAGGCTTTTTCAACACTCGTATGAAAGTTACTTTCAAGCACTACATGAAATGATAGTTTAATAGATATTTGTCAATACTTTTACATAAATAATTGTGCAGTGTTTATTTAATGCAATTTTGCATCTGTATAATAGTGAAAACTGTCTGAAGTATTAGATTAGATTAAGTTTGATAAATGACCAGATCATACCTAAAATTTTGAACACCCAAAGGGCTTTCACTCGTGTGGGGCAGCTCCCAGATAAAGCTGAGAACAGGTCCAGCATGTCCTCAAAGGACAGGCAGTTGTCCTGCTTAGATGAGAATATGAGAGCCAAGCGGTCACGGAATGGGTTTACCTGTTGCAGGACAAGAATGAATATCTGACTTGCTTATTGTAACATGACATGTCATTGGGTACGTTTTCATCACTGTTCCTGTGCACTTCTAAAAAATTGCTAATTTGACATACCTTTGTGAAGTTTACAGCAGTCAACATAAATTAAACCAATAAACAAAAAATATCTAACCTTAAACTGTGGCAGGCTTTCAATGATTACATCAGCTGGAATCCTCTCATCGAAATCCAATCTTGGTTGACTCCGTGACATTGAAATAAACAACTTTTCTATCCTGAAAATTTGTGGTACATGTAAATTCAGACATCACAGATAAAATATTTGTGGTTATTTTATTTTTAAATACTTTTTAATTTCTGCCATGTTAAGATACGTCAGTTGGAGGAAGTCTTCCATTTCTTCATTAGTAAGAAGTGATTTTCCAGCTCCCATATTAACCTGGTTTACTGGAGCAAGGGTTATCTAAAACATATAAATTTAGGTTTGGTATATTGTGGTTTGTAATATATTTCTTCCTATAAATTACAATTTTTAAGATTGTAGGACATGAGGCTTTGAAGAATTTAGTATTGTTCACATTCATATCCAATATATAATAATGGATGCAATTTAACAACTTCAAATTTTGATGGACCTTCTTCTGCATACAGACATTTTATGGTTCCATTTGGAACAAAAGCACCGGGAAACGTTACTTTCTAACAACCAGCTTATATTCTATTCTTGTTCACCTGAAATAATTGTATTGTAAAAAAAAGTTGGTTGTATTTTTCTTTTAATACCTGAAAATGCACAGGATGATTTAAATACACTTTTCCTTTGTTATGAAATACTACACAATTTTTAATATGATTTAGAGTAAATGAATAGTAGCATTATTTACCTTCAGCTGCTAATCTCAGTGTAGTTTCTTTCCTCTGAGATTTGTCCCTCTCAAACCAGGCTACTCTCTTATCAGAAGGTGATATCATTATTGTGAGTAAATCATAAATGATTGTTATATTTTCCTGGGGAGATAAAGAGTTCCAGTTATCTCTAGCTGATAAGACTGATAAGTGCTCAGCAATCACTCAAGGCTTTGTCTGTATTGAATTTAATTTACCTATTTTGATTTGAGGTAAATGCTACCATTAATTGAACACTTGTATATGATTAAGTATAGCATCTTTTAAATACACTTTCACCACTATTTGGCCCAGAATTCAAAAGTTTAATGGTCAAGTCATCTGATATCATGAGTAAAAAAGCAAAGCATATAAAACAACTCTGAACTTTTATTATTCAATAACCCATTTAAAATCAGGTTTAATAAGGACATATGGAGTGATGAGGGTGAATCATATATATGTTTTGCACTTGGTATAAATCTTATAGGAGTGGCAGATTTTTGAAAGAATTAATATTTTATGGTTGAATCATTTCTTATAAGTAGTGTTTTAGATTCTTAAAACTTAAAAACACTGTTCTCAATCCCCTTTTTCTTGTTTATGCCTTGACTTGTTTGGTATATGGTATACAGTATTAATCAGTTATGTTACCAAAACCTAACTTTTCTATCTACAACCTTCTTCTGTAGTAAAAAAATAACTGTTCCTCACATAAATTTTGTTTCGACCCTGTTCGCTTACTACAAAGAGGAATTGAGCTTTCACTTAAAATAAGATGTATATATATTTTATTTTAAAATACTTTAATTTATGTTACAAATTGGCAGTGTTTTCAGACATAATATACATCACAAGTAGAATAAACAAAACAAATGTTTTACAAAAAAACTGTTTTTACAAAATTGCTTATTCTTATAAATATTTCCCAACTTACTTTTTTACATGATATAATTTCTAATAAATATGGCTCAACAAGTTTTAATGACAGTTTATACTAGAATATGGCAGTTATTTGTTAACATTTAACTATCTCTAAAGTATGTTACCTCAAGTCGTCAAAAGTTTGTTATTCAATTTTTTTTTGTAAGACAACTGGCACTGGAGATTCATTACATAGAAAATAAATCTATTCATTTTTTATAGTGCATATTATTTGTAAGAAGATACAAATTTATCTAAGACTTGAAAAGATAACCATGTTCATGGGTATTTTGCCATAATTTCAAATGTTGATATCCAGGTTTATACTTTTGACTTTTTATTAGCAATTGCTACTCTTTTTGTTTTTAGGCAGTTTGGAGGCACCTGCTGACTTAAAGATAAAGAACCAGTTGACTAGAGTTCTTTTGATTAGATATTCCGTCCCGTGAACGTCTGCTTTAAACCATTATTGACATACTGAGAGCGTAATTGGGTTATTAATAATTTTAATATTTTTTCATGTAAATGTAAAATTTGTTTTATAAAGAAAATCAAGTTGAATTTTATTACTACAAAATTATTTAATGATTAATTACAATGTTAATTACTCATGTTTTAGGATTTAGTATCAGTTTCATTTTTGGGAAATATGTTCTACATTTAAGTAATGTGATATAGCACCAATAAGATTTTGCAATCGCAAAATGAAACACGCACATTACGAAGGTTCTTAAATATCGAAACATACTTATTCCTACGGCACGCCCTTCCTACTTATGTTAATACTTCTCATGTCCATTGGTACCAAATTATCTACGGTACAAAAAAATATATTAATAAAAAGACTTTCATGTAGTGAGACAGAATGAAAATGAAATAAGTGATTATACTATTGAGGAACACATCACTGTTCAAAGTTGCTTTACACAGCTGAACACGTGGCGGATTAAATCAAAACCATTCTCGTCCCACAGAACGGAGTATGTTCATCGAGCGCTTTCCTCTCTCTTTTACGTGTTCTTGATGCAAACTTGACAACGGCTGACCCGTGTTCTCAGGCTGCCGGCCTTCAACGTCTGGCTCTGCGGAACCTTGAACTGGTCCGCATCTTCAATGGTGGCCAACCAAAAGCTGAACTTATTAGCAAAATAGTGGCAAGTTCCACGAGCACCGTTGCACTCTATAAACGGTGTAGATCGGAAGTCTTCCAGGCAGGAACCAGGACTTGCCAACGATTGACCACCTCCTTCAGCACCAGCGGCGGTGTGCTGTGGGCAAGTAAAGCAATATGGTGTTTTGTGATATGACATTAGAAAATTTTATTGTTTGTTGAAATATGTTTTACTCAAAAATTGAACAAAAAATGGGATGTGCATAATACATGAAGTATAGACTTGTAAACTGTGAAAACCATAAGGATGAAATTCTCAGCTAACAGTGGTTGAGCTATGACACTAATTTGATTCCCTTCTCTTAAGGCAATTAAATTTCAGTGGAACTCATGTACATACCATGACAAAGCTGTATCCAATCCATAGACCTGACCAGCCATATGGGCAATCTGGTATGTTAATGGACTGGCTGTGCACCGCGATCACATTCGCCGGAGCTTCACACACAACACACCTGTAAAAATTAAATGATACAAAGCACATTAGCTTGTGCTTGGATGGGCCTGTTACTTAGAGGCCATCTATAATTTATTTGGTTCACCTGGAAATGAACTGTCTTATTGAGCCTTCTTCTACAGGCATCATTGGTATTGCTTGGTTGGTTGACAGCCAGAAAGATTTATCATTCCTGCTGGCATAGTTGCACACATTGTTGAAGTCACAGAAGAGGAAAGGCATGGTACTGAATTTCTTTACACATGATCCAGCAAAACCTAAAACATAGGTGCAATATTACTATACAAACATTTTGCAGCTGCAGATGAACTACATTGAAATATTAATAGACCTGAATAAACTTTAAAATTCATACACAATTATCAAGATCAAGTTATCAACAGCCTGTTGGGAACAAATTGTGTTTCAAATTTACATATACATTATGTAATATTGTGGAGTTTAAATACCTAAGTCTTGATGATGAGCCTTTTCATTGCCCTCAATGTACAGCATACTGTAACCGTCCCACAGCTTGAAGTGGCCCGGCTCACACTGAGGGGTAGTTGTGGACTGACTGTGCCTCACCAGCAGAATACCTGTCAGGTAGTCTGCCTGCTGCTCGCATGGTTGGCCGGCATCTCCTTTGGGACCCGTTTCACCTCTCTCACCCTGAAGTCCATGAAATAAGTTATTAACAAAAACCAATGAGTTTTAGCCTGTATCATTTGCACTATTTACATCTTGTGGGAAATGTAGTCAACTTCTCCTGATTTCACAAACTTGAGAGTTAGAAAGACAATATGAAAAAATTACAATGCATTTTGTGTACATATTTCGTACTTAAATTAATCCATAATGGACAATTTTAGGAGATTAAAACCGGCCTTGTTAAAATAATTTAAAGTGAGACCAATATTTTACCTTTGTTAATGAATGGCACTGAAAATAAAATGAGCAATAAATGAACTGCTGTTGTGTAATTATACATGCTAATTACTCATGGATGTCAAATTATTTAGCAAGAAATTAGTGACTTTTTGGAATGTATCTTTGATTACATTAGTTAGATTTAGGAGACAGTACCTGAGTTCCAGATATACCATCAAGTCCCATGTCACCCTTCAGTCCTGGTGGACCTTGAGTTCCTGGTAGTCCAGCCAATCCTGGGATACCTCTTTCTCCTTTAATTCCTGGTATCCCGTCGGATCCTCGTAACCCAGGAGGCCCTCGTTCCCCTGGTCGTCCTGGCAGGCCTGTAATGAGGAAAGAAAATGAATACACTATCTTTGTCATATTCTTGTCCCAATTTTGTAAATAAAGAATAAAGTAATGTACACTTCTCAAGATATCTGAAAAGAAAATGACAGGATATTTTCCAAATAAGTCAATATCTCAAAGAAAGTCAAAATACGGTAAAATAGATAACTTATTTGTAGAAACTAAAACTGTTGCTGGTTTGTCAAACAGTGCTCAGAGCTTGAACCCATTTTACCTGTCGATCCTTTGTCGCCTTTTGGTCCTTGAAGGGGAACAGGTCCAGGTTCACCCTTGTCACCCTTTGACCCATCAAGTCCAGGGAATCCTGAAGGACCCTGCAGGCCTTGGAAGCCCTTATCACCAATGATGCCGTCTGGTCCCGGCTGCCCACTCAAGCCATCGAAACCTCTGTCTCCTTTGGAACCTGGTACCCCAGGAGGCCCAGAGGGACCTGAAACAAAACATATACAGATCCTATAATACTAATATTAATTTTCATAAAACTTTAACTGAATTAAAGTTGCTAATTTGATGTCCTGCAACTTAAATTGAAGATATAATTTGTGACCATTTACCTTGATACCCTTTATCTCCTTTTTGTCCAGGAGCACCGTACGTTCCAGGTAGTCCAACGTCTCCCTTTGGACCCTGCACACCAGGAAGACCATCAACTCCTGGTCTTCCAGGAGTGCCAACGACTCCATGTTCTCCAGGAGGTCCTGCTAATCCTTGGTTCCCTTTCTCACCCTCCGGGCCAGGAATACCATGTTGTCCAGGACTACCTTGTAATCCAGGCAATCCAGGCAGCCCAATGTCACCTGAAGATAAACAGTTTTAGTACTTTGTGTTTGTAATGTTTAACTTATGTGTATAGGAAGGCTACCTTTCTGCCCAGGAGCTCCGTGAAGACCATCTCTTCCATTCTTGCCAGGCAGGCCTGGGAGACCTTTCTCCCCTTTGACAGTAATACCTGCAGGTCCAGCAATACCTTCAGGTCCAGTTTCACCTGCCATACAAAATGAGATGAATCTCAATATTAATGTTTCAAGGACTTAATAAAGTTTGGACACTGAATGGAGTATATTTGTTATTTACTTACATTGTAACAAAATGAAAATATATTTTAGAGTTATAGGAAATATTTTTTTTAAAGTTTATATAAGCATGGAGCTGACCTTTGGGGCCAGGTGCTCCCATGGGTCCTGTGTTCCCTCTTGGACCAGGAATACCCTGGCTGCCCTTCTCCCCTTGCAGTCCTGGTGCTCCATCAAAACCACGATCTCCTTTTATTCCTTGTCTACCTGTCAAGCCTGGTTGCCCAGGTTCACCCTTTTCACCCTTAACATCCACCATTGGACCTGGAGGACCTCGTTCTCCTTTGTCTCCAAAGGGTCCTGGCAATCCTTGAGGACCAGGTAATCCTGAAATGAAATATCACATCTTACATCCTCCAACACTTAGCCCTGTAAGTATGATTTGTAATAAGAAAATAATATGAAAGACCAGGTGATTGGAGGGATTCTTTGAACAAACTTCATAGTCCTCACCTGGTAAACCACGGCTTCCTGGAATGCCATCCATTCCATCCTGTCCCTTAGGTCCCATATCTCCTTTATAGCCAGGAATACCCACTGGTCCTGGAATTCCAGGTTCTCCAGGACCTCCATGCATACCATCCAATCCAGGAAGGCCAGGAGTTCCCAGTCCTCCTTGAGGACCCTGTAAACATGATTTGTAATAAGAACAATAATGAATTTTTTCATTATTGGAATAATTTGATTGTAACAGGTATCAAATATTGAGGGCAGCAATTCTCACCACATCTCCTTTCAATCCAGGGAATCCTGGAAGTCCAGCAGAACCCTTAATGCCATTCAATCCAGGCAACCCGGATGGGCCTTGAAGTCCTGGCTCTCCCTTTCCACCAGGAATTCCAGGACGACCAATTCCCGGCAGCCCAGATTCGCCCTTGGCTCCAGGTATACCATCTCTGCCGGGCAATCCTTCACTGCCTCTGAGGCCTGGGGATCCTGGCTCTCCTTTCTGACCTTTTTCTGACACTCTTCCCGGTTCACCTTTTCTTCCCTGCAAACAAGTTGAGACACTAAGCTAACATGAAGTGTGCTGTAATGCTAATAACTTCATTTAGGGTCATGTACCAACATAAAAATTATTGGAAACTGTTATTTGTAATGGTATTGATTGGGATTAGACTTGAAATATATAATATGTTGTAGAAATTGAGGATAGTGTTTTATTATATTTGAGACACTAAACTAGCCCACTCTTATTGTACAGTAGATTGAAAAATTAGTGTCTCATTGTGTTATTGGTTTGAGAACTTACCTGAAGACCTTGAAGACCAAAATCTCCTTTAGGACCTGGTGGCCCCATGGGACCAGCCAGTCCTGGTGGTCCAGGGAAGCCTATTTCTCCAACAGGTCCTGGTGGTCCTGGAGTACCTGGCAAGCCGTCATTCCCAATCGGTCCAGGAGGTCCCGACTCACCATATTCACCTTTCTCACCCTTTTGGCCAGGTAGACCGTCCATACCTGGCTGTCCAGGACTACCTGAAAAGAGGAATTGAACATAAATACGTGCTTTGTGAACCTTGCACTGTTTGAATTGTCATTACTAGTCCATTACCTGGTGGTCCAGGGCGTCCCAAGAATCCCTTTTGTCCATCTATTCCCATAACACCTTTGTCTCCTTTTGGACCTGGGAATCCAGTGATTCCCATTCGTCCTTCTTCTCCTGGTAATCCTGGTTGGCCTGGGAAGCAAATGGAGAACAGCTTATACTTTTATCAGTTTAAACTCAGGGTAATCATGAAGTAAAATAACTTTGACAATATTGTTAGGCTGGAATGAAGACCCACTAATAGTACACTTCAGGACTTTTACTCCTTAAGTCCTCTTCCAAGTTGTCTTTAAATTACCAACAAGTCCCTGACAAATACCTTATTGGCTCCCTGTTTGGATTGTGGAGTTTTACAAAAATGGTTTTTGTATTTTAATCAAGTTCATTCTGTAAACAGACTGGGTCTTGGGTTGGAAATTGTGAAATAAAGATCTGAGGGAGACAAGAATGGATTACAATAGTATTTAGGGAACTTCATTGTGCATATGTAACCTACACAGTTCTGTTGTGAAAATGAGATTTATATATATCATTATAAGAAACATTTAGTTATTCAACTGAGTAAATCAGATGAGTGATCCAAATATTTAAATGATAGTCATTTTGTACTTGTTGACTTTACAGTGAATATCCCAAAAAGCAACACACTTTACCTTTTGGACCATCTAAGCCTGGTCTGCCTGGTATTCCGGGTGTTCCAGGAGGTCCAAATGGGCCCGCCTCACCTTTCTGGCCTTCATTCCCAGGAAGACCATCCAGTCCCCTGATACCTTGATCACCTTTCTCACCAGGAAGTCCAATGAGACCTGAACATTGCATGTAACACAGGTAAATATTGATGACATGTTCTCAGAGAAATGCCTCTTAAATTGTATTATTATAGCTCACCTGCCAGTCCTGGAACTCCACTCTTTCCTGTTGGACCGGGCAGACCTTTTTCTCCTTTTATACCCTCAGGACCCATTGGTCCTGGTGGTCCTACTTGTGTTATTCCAGTTTCACCTTTCTGCCCTGTCAAAAGCAAAGAGAATTACATTGTATGGTTATAAATTGTTTTCATTTAAGGTTACTATAATATTTACTTGACAGATTTTTCAGAAGTGTATGTTCTGTATAAAATTCCTGTTTTAAGTCACAAATTTCAATGCAGAAAAAATATTTACATTAAATCAAATTTATATACCAACCGTTGTTTGCCCTGCTTCCAGTAAGCATGCTAAATGAAAATTGCATTTTTAATGTAAATTATTTCATCTTCTCAAGAAATAAAGTGCATTTCTTTTGAAAATCTGTTGAGTTTATTCCTACCTTTAGGAGCTACAGGACCTGGAATACCACGTTGTCCATCTCTTCCAGGTTCACCTGGGAAACCCATCATACCAGTGTCACCCTTTTCTCCACGTGGTCCAGGCAAGCCACGAGGTCCAACTGGCCCTGGGGAACCGGTAGGACCCGGGGGCCCTGATTCACCCTACACATAACGAGTACAGGTGTAACAACTAACTTGAGGTAAATAAATTAATAACCCATAAAGGCAAAGATGTTTGCAATAAAAATAAACATATTAGAGTGATTTATTTGGAAGAATGTAAGTGTTGAGGGAATTTGTTCTTCATCTCTCTTATTCAACTTAAAGTGAATAGTACTTGAATTCTAAACTAAACAATTATGAAATAAAAGTTTTTCCTTTTAAGGTATAATTTGATCATCATTCTAAACTACATTTTATAACATTAAAACTTTTTATGTAGTTGTTATAAATATATGTTGATGTAATACAAAGCTTAAGATATAATTTTCAGTAACTCACGAATGGTAAAAAGTATGTAAAATATTTCTCGTCAGATTGCAGCTTTAAAGTGCCAAAGTTTGGCAGATGGACAATAAAATGTTCCTCACTAACACCTGATGAAGTTTACTGTTCCATAAGGCAAGGAAACGTATTGACAAATCAGTTCCCAGTTTAGCTAGCTTGCAATAATTTAGGTTTTGAAAAAGTTCATTCATTCCTCATAAAAATGGCTAAGTAAAATTTGTCCAACTCACTGTGAATCCTTGGTTTCCTTTTTCACCTGGTCGTCCATCTCTTCCAGGAGGTCCAGGCTCTCCTTTCTGTCCTGGGGCTCCAGCATCTCCTTTAAAACCATCCTTGAGGTCGTCCACAGGGCATTGGCCTATATAACATTTGGCATTATTGATTTAATTAAGTTTTTTCATTGTGTTACTTGCATTGGGGGGCAGTGAATGTCCGACTCTTGTGTTTACATTTCTAAATGTAAATGTGAGCTCGGATATAGGATGTGAATCCTAATTGTGAAACAGTATTTATTTTTATTTGAGTAGTAATTATAGCAGCATGAAAGGCAATAGTGGGATAAAAAATGGCAATAATAAAGTCAAAGGTTTGTAACAATCAAAAAAAAATTAAATCTAAATAAAGTTTTCAAAAAAGTCTCATAAATGGTTCAAATAAATTTATAGTCCAAGATTACTTTTAAATAGGCTTTTAAACCTTCATATTTGCTTTATACAATAAATTATTTCAAAATATAAAATGAACTGGAACACGCTATTAAGGATTTTGAAGACAACTAGAATAAAATATCTAGAAAGGAGGCTAATACATAACCTCTACAGAAGACAGGCAGCAGTAATTAGAGTAGAAGACCAAGAAAAGAAAGCAGAAATCAAAAAAGGAGTATGCAAGGATGCAGTCTGTTGCCCATGCTGTTTCACTTATATATAGAACAGGCGATGAAGAAAGTTAAAATGGAATATGGAAAAGAAATCATACTGCAAGGAGAAGAAATAAAAACTTTACGCTTTGCCGACGATATTGTGGTATTAGGAAACCATAATAAATGGCATGAACATAGTCCTGGAGAAAGAGTTCAATATGAGAACTAATAGAGGTAAAACCAAGGTAATAGAGTGTAGTGTGGGAAACAGTGGAATAACAAAAGCTGGTAAATTGGGAAGGGATATTTTGATGGAAGTTAAGGAATACTGCTACTTGGGAAACATAATAACTAGTGATGGTAGGAGTATAGTAGACATAAAGAGTAGGATAGCACAGGCAAGGAAGGCTTTCGCGAAAAAGAGGGATTTACCTATGGGTAATAAAAGTGTGAATATTAGAAAATCGTTGCTAAAAATTTTCGTATGGAGTGAGGCGTTATATGGGTGCGAAACGTGGACAATAGTAGTTGGGGAAAGGAAAAGAATAGAAGCCTTTGAAATGTGGTGCTATAGGCGAATGCTGAAAGTCAAATGGGTGGATAGGATCACAAACGAGGAAGTTCTAAACAGAATAGTGGGAAAGCGAACAATATGGAGGACGTTGACCAAGAGAAGGGATAGATTAATAGACCACATTTTAAGACACGAAGGTCTTGTAAAATTAGCATTAGAGGGAAGTGTGTGGGGTAAGAACAGTAGAGGGAGGCCAAGGATGGAATACACTAAGCATATTAGGGAGGATGTTTGGTGTGCTAGTTATAAGGAAATGAAAAGGCTTGCGCAAGATAGGAATGCATCAAAACAAGTCTTAGGACTGATAGCACAACAATAACAAAATTTGATCCTGTGATAATATTAAGCTGGCTCATTCAGTTTAAACAAATACTGTTGTTGATAGTTTTTTTTTTTTGATAACATGCTACATGAGAGTGATCCTGAAACAGGAAACTCCCATTCAATAGAATAGGAAGAGAATTGAAATTGGAGGAAGTTGAAGATAGAGCAGGGAAAACCTTATAAAACCTGCATCAGGTTGGTTACTATTTTCATGCCCTTCTGAATAACGAGAGAGGAGTTTGCTGTGGGGTCACAGCATTTCCTGCCAAAAGAGATGAAAGTGTCTCGGAATGTAAGAATCTTGAAACTAGAGAGAGAATGAGGTTTTTTTTTGTTTTTTTTTTGGGTAAAAATTTGGCAGAGAGCTTTGTTTCTTAAATTTGATTATGCTGAACTCACATACCTGCTTCTCCCTTCAGACCTAATCTTCCAGGCTGACCCTTGTCACCCTTTTCTCCCCTTCTGCCTGGGAGACCAGCTTCTCCTTTTACACTTATTCCTTTGTCACCTTTGGGCCCTGGTCTACCAGCCTCTCCTGGAATTCCATCTTGACCAGGGAAACCTTTTTCACCCTGAGATCACAAACAAATTAATTGCACACGAACATTGTATTAATATCATTAAAGGCAATGATTGTTGAATGTAGTACCTCAAATGTTGAATTTAAATATATTCTTTAATTTGATGGAACTTACAAAGTTTTATTTCAAATTAGATGAAGTACTGATACAATGATGTACCTCAGAGAGGGAGATTTTAAAAAAGGCTACTTTATTCACAATTTCTAACCTTTTATCAATATTATTTTATTATTCCCAAACATGGTTGACAATATATGTTACTATGGCGGAACAGCAATTGCCTGAACCCAGAGTGATCTAACATCACAATGGAGACATGGTAAATAAATTGTTTGAAAGTTAACTGCAATTTTCTCAGAGTGAATTAAATTAACTGACAATATATATATCCTCTGTATTTATAATTGAAACAGTATTAATTTTTAAAACTTATACATATACTATGACATTAAATTTTATATATACAAAAACTCAGAGTGTGTTTGTACTTGGGAAATAAGTGTATCATCTGTGTTGTTGAAATAAAGATATGTTCACTGGACATATATTCTCTTAATTGAGCATGATATGATAAAGTAATCTTTTAATGTTGTGGGGGGAATGAATAAAATAATCAAGGAAGAGAGGTATTTCAAGTTAGAGTTAACAAGTAGGCATTATTAACCGTGATATTTATTTATTTTCTTATCCTTGAATTTATGACTGTTTATTGGTTCAAAGGAAGCCACAGATATTTCATGATGATGATTTTCTTGTGACTGAAACAGCAGTTTTTTCTTCTTGAAGTTACCCAAACATTCTGGTGAAGTATAAGAGATGTATGGTTAATATAGAAAACCAAATTTACAATGGTGACTCTTTTGCTTTGTTAGTGTTTTTTTTTAAATATGAACATTTTCCACCCATGTGCTTCGAATAGAGTCACATACAATCACAGACCAAATTGTAATGATAGTCAGGAAAGGAAAAACTCAAAAGTTTAGTGAGCATATGAAAAAGTTCATTCTAGGTATATTTAAGAATTTTTAAGTGTGTTTGAAAACTTAACAACAGGATGATTGCAAATATATACTGAAAAATGCTGTGCATATTTTGATTTTGAAATGCTAATGGCTTGATACATATTATTGTGTTACCTTCTCTCCTGAAATCCCTGGCAAGCCTTGGTTTCCTGGTCGACCTATTGGGCCAGCAGGTCCTGGGAGTCCTTTGACACCTGGTCTCCCATCAAGGCCTCTTTCTCCCTTTGGACCCGGCTCACCTTTAACCAGGTTGTCAGGAACTTGCACTGATTCACCAGCGGGACCTTGTAGTCCTTCAGGACCTTGCTCCCCAGGTGTACCCTGAAAAAACACTTACACACTGTAACATAACAGCATAATTACAGTGAAAACTGATGGTAAAAATAATAAGTTTTAGGTACTCTCAAATTTGAAAACTATGTTAAGTTCAAGGCAGTAAGAAGGAGAATTAGTAAATTAAAAAACAAAAAATTGCGCGGTCCAGATGACATCTCCACAGAAATAATTAAACTGGGTGGGGAGGCAATTATTCAGTATTTAATAAGGCTATTTAATATATCCATAAATAACTCAACTCTTCCAACAGACTGGAAAATGGGAATATTTGAACCTGTATTTAAATCTGGAAATAAAACGGGCATACGAAATTATCGACCTATTAGTCTAACCTCAGTAGTATCCAAAATCATGGAGCACTTAATAACTATGTACGTTCTGGATGCTCTTGAATCTAAAGGGTGGTTCTTTGAAAACCAACATGGTTTTCGATCGGGTTTTTTGTGTGAAAGTCAGATAATCAATTTGTTTCAAGATCTAGCAGATGAAGTCAATCGGGGTGATAGAATAGATGCCATTGTTATTGATTTTGCAAAGGCTTTCGATGTAGTTCCTCACGACATCTTGATCCAGAAGTTAGATGGGACAGGCATTGAGAAAAGAGTAGTTCTCTGGGTGCAAGAATTCTTAAAAAATTGGCTACAAAAAGTCAAAGTTGGGAAAGAAACTTCAGAACGTGGATCTGTAACATCGGGAGTCCTCCAAGGATCAGTTATTGCCCCATTATTGTTTCTCATTTTTATTAATGATTTGCCTAATAATATAAATTCTAAGGTCCGACTTTTTGCAGATGACTGTGTAATTTACAAGGAAATAACTGGGGAACAAGACGCAGCTGCTCTCCAAACTGACTTAGATACTCAAAGCGAAATAAAATCAAAATCAACAATAGTAAAAGTAAGGCGATTAGTTTTACTAAAATGCGTGTTCAATATGCCTCAATATATATAAAATAGATGGGGAAACAGTGATCGAGGAAAATATATATAGATAAAATATGCAGGAAAAATTTATTGGACCAACCAAGTATTAAAATTTAAGGATTTGTTTCTAATTTCTGCCCTTACAGGAATTCCAGGTTGTCCAGGAATACCGGGAACACCATCTTGTCCTTGTTCTCCTGCAGCACCTCTCTCTCCTGCAGGACCCCTTGGACCTTGGGATCCTGGGAACCCATCGCTTCCTCTATCACCCTTTTCACCCCTGGATCCTGGGATGCAGTCTTGGCATCTGCCACCAATGTCTCCCTTTTCACCAGCAATGCCTGAAAATGTGACTTGATGAGATGGGTTCTAATCGTATGAAATGGGGAGACTAATGTGGCAGCTACCCAACTAGCTCACCTGGAATTCCTGGTTGTCCTGGTCTGCCATCCCTTCCTTTCTCTCCTGGCAGACCGATAGGACCCGGAGGGCCTGGAATTCCATTGATGGAATCACCTGGGAAACCTCGTTCTCCACCAATTCCTTTCTCACCTTTCTGGCCTTTTAAGCCATCTCTGCCAGGTGCTCCATCCATTCCTTTGGGTCCCTGTAATAGGATAAATAAAGCTGTATTTACAAATTTATTCCATGTGCCTTAAAAATACTGATAAAATATTTGTCTTTTCATTAATATTCTTCAAAGTAGTGTGTAAAACATTAACCACATACCACAATTGAAAGTCCTTTCTCTCCTGTGAAGCCTCTTGGACCAGGAGGACCAGGGGGTCCAGTGAAACCTGGAGGTCCATTACTTCCAGGGAACCCTAGAGTCAGAAAATGCCACACCTTAAAGTAAAATTGTATTGTTGGATTCATTCTCTGTATAACTTGACAATATGATAAAAGTCTGGCTCATTTGACTTAAAGATGATCTACTGCTCTTTGTAGACAACAGAAATCAGATCAGAACACTGTCTTGGGCTCATTTTGATACCTGGTATAAATAATATATATATATATATATATATATATATATATATATATATATATAGTTAATGGGGAAAGGACAGAGAGATAGAAAGAAGATGACTTACCTGAGGTTTATAGATGGTAGACACCTTGTGAGGTTTGGAGAACTTGAATTTTCGGAGGCACCGCCCCCTTCATCAGAAAGTTAGGAAGACATTTCCAGTGATCGGCTAGCCGATGACTGACTCAGTTTTAAACATGACAATGTCATTTCCTATCTCATATTTATATATATATGAGTCAAGAAATGACATTGTCATGTTAATTAGAACAATTAATGGGGAAAGGACAGAAAGATAGAAAGAAGCTGACTTACCTGAGGTTCATAGATGGTAGACATCTTGTGAGGTTTAGAGAACTTGAATTTTCGGAGGCACCATGCCCTTCATCAGAAAGTTAGGAAGACATTTCCAGTGATCGGCTAGCCGACGACTGCCGATCACTGGAAATGTCTTCCTAACTTTCTGATGAAGGGCATGGTGCCTCCGAAAATTCAAGTTCTCTAAACCTCACAAGGTGTCTACCATCTATGAACCTCAGGTAAGTTACCTTCTTTCTATCTCTCTGTCCTTTCCCCATTAATTATATATATGTATATATATATATATATATATATATATATATATATATATATATATATATATATATATATATAAGAGCCTGGCAGCTGAATTTTAAGGTTCCCATTTCTGTCTTAATAGTTATTAAATATTTTATGAATAGCAAAAATGTGTTATATCAGTACTACCTAAACACCATTATAGATTTAGTTCACTTAAAAATATGATGAAAAACACCCCATTTGTTTGATCTATACCCATTTTTATCTTACTATCATTCAAATTTATATTTATCATAATCCTGAACTCCAATTCTAATTATGTTACAAATGTCCAAACTATCATATTGTACAAGTATGTATTTGTTTCAGCATTCTCACTTTTGCTGCTCATGTTTACTTTAGACAGTTTTGTCATTTAAATTTTAGGATCTACAATTTTCTCGACTGGCTTTACAATTCTAATGGTCTGTTGCTATAAAACATAAATTTGACTTCATTTTTAAATGTCATTACTATAACAGAATTTTACCCCCTCACCTGTTAATCCTTGTTCTCCCTTGGCACCCTTATCTCCAGGGAATCCTTCTGGACCAGAACTCCCAGGAATTCCAGGCCCACCCATGACTCCAATTGGACCTCTTTCTCCTTGTTTTCCTGGGTACCCATCAAGGCCTTTAGTTCCTTGAGGACCAGGGAACCCTCGAGGTCCAGGTGGTCCGGGAGGACCAGGCCTACCTTTGCTGCCCTGGATGAAAGAAAACAAGTACAGCATTGAGTGGAGGTTAGCAGCACAGCACATTAATACTCTGTCTTCCATATTTTTAATTTATTAATTTTAAAGTATTTATTTGATGAATCTACTTGGTTTTGTCATGTTAATTCCTTGTTTTCTTATAATTGTATCAGTGACCAAAATAATTGAATGAAGACTTTCCCGGTGTATGTAGTTAGGAGAGTGTTTGTTGGCTTCTAACTGGACAAGAATGTAGAAATTCCACAATGTTTTGATAGTGGGCATTACTAACATCTTCACCAGAAGATGATAGCAATGCTCACTATCAAAATGTTGTGGAATTACAGCATTCTCACCTGGTTGGAAGCCTCAGAACACTTTGTGACCAAATTATTAGCAGTTCATTATTTTGTCAACACAAATAAATCCTTATAATAAACATAAAGTTATTGAGATCTGAGATTTGTGGAAACTTCAGCAATCACTAATAGTGAAAATGGTATAATATGAACTAAAATAATATATTACTTCCAACTTAGAATTATTTTGATTAAGTTGATTCCAGTTTTGTGATCAACAATGATTTGACAGTGTATCGTCAGAATAATTCCCATTAATTATGGAAATGATAAAAACAACTTTTAATTAATACACAATTTGAAAATTTTATGCATTACCTACATTGATTACATTTTTAAACAAAATTAACGTTAATTCAAATTTGAAATTTGTATTTTTAGAATACCAGTTGAAGTCAAAATATGATTAAATTTCAGCATCATTATAACACAGTTGTGTATGTTTGTTGACTTGTGATGCTGCAGTATCACAGAAATTTGCAGATATAGTTTGGGTTAGCGTGTCTTACCCCTGGTGGACCCTGAGGGCCTCTTAGCCCCACTGGACCCTGCGGACCATCTCTGCCCGGTTCGCCCTTCTGTCCTGTCCTGCCTGACAAACCGTCCAAACCATCATTGCCTCTATCTCCCTTTTGACCGATGGGGCCTGGAGGTCCAGCGTATCCAATTTGACCCTGTAGGTTCATAAACATTGTTATGAAATTCCATTTCTCATTAAACAGCTCAAACAAACACAGAAAAAACAATCAATAGTCATACATTATCAAATATGTTCCAATAAATTCTGAGAAACTGAAAATTATGATCAAATTTATTGAACTTATTTTTTGGATTGTTTTCTTAACATGTTGAATAATTTATCATAGCCAACCATCATGAATTAGCATTAAAGAAAAATAAATTGCACACATTTTAGAGATTTAGTTGTTATAGTATGGATAAAACTGTTTCAGATAGATTTTTTATTTTCAAATGTTTTGTAAGTAAAAATATTAAATTTGATTGTACTAACCCGAATTCCAGGTCCTCCAGGCAGACCCTTTTCACCTTTCATACCTAATTCTCCAGCGTATCCTTGGTCTCCAGTCATACCTGGTTCCCCCTTTTGACCTTGTAATCCAGACTCCCCCTGAAAAATATATGAGTAGAAGAGCTCTTTGGTTTTACCAACTTTTTTTTCTCAAATAATATAACTTCCTGACTTACCCGATCGCCTTTGTCCCCTTTATCTCCTGGCAGTCCCACTATATTACCTTTTGGCCCAGTAAAATGGTAAACAGCAGGTGAACCAGGAGCACCTCTGTCACCTTTCACTCCTTTCACTCCTTTTGGACCCTCAAAGCCGAGTCCTGCAGATCCTTTCTCACCTTTTAAACCAGGATGTCCTCTTGGCCCCTGATAGTGAAATAGCACATTTATAATCAAATAAGATATAGATATAGAAAGTATACCGAATTAATTCAATTCCTATTTAAGTATACTATTTTAAAATTTTTCATCTCCCTGTTGCAAAATGTAATTTAAAATGTGGTGACACAGCAAATTTTAAATTACCTGTGTTAAAAATATACATTCATTACAACATTTTTATTTTCCATGTGTTGATTAAATTTAATATTGTAACTAAAATTATAGATATTTTATTCTTGACCTTATTATTTACCATTTTACAATATAATAACATTATATTATGGAAGATGTCATTCTTAAATTATTATCATGTAACTTCTAAAACATGTTTTGGGAATATACTTAGATGAAGCAAATAACACAATGGTAGGTTTCCATTCATATACTCAAAAGTACTAAAAGAGCATTTTTTTTCAGAAAATTGAATTACTGTGGGACTAACAACAAATCAATTTGACATTCTCCTCTCAATTTCAATTACACAATACATAGAATGATTCATGGACAAAATATTTCATTTCGATTAGGGACAAATAATGATTAGTGTTCCACAATATTCTATTTGGGCACAGTAACATTTTCAGTACTCTAATGACTAAAACATCCACTCTGGAAAGAGTAAACAAGATGCCTCGGAAGAAATCAACAAACTGCAGCATCATCACTGAGAAATACATTGAAATTTTGTGTTTTGAAACACGGAATGTAATTAAATTTTACATTTTTGTGGCTCAGTACAACATAAAATGAAGGATTATTTTAAGAAATAGAATGAAATTCAAAAGATTGTAGGCATGGGGATACCAAGTTTTTTTGGCTTACCATAGGTCCCTGTTCTCCTTTGGGACCTGTGACTCCAGATGGACCAACAGCTCCCGGGAAACCTTGAGTACCACGGGTACCATCCAATCCAGGCTCTCCCTTTTGGCCTTTTGGATACAGGCCAGCATAAGCAGGTTCTCCTTTTTGTCCCTTACCTCCAGGGACACCAGGATATCCTCTTGGACCTTGGTCACCCGATAGACCGGGAAAACCTTGTTCTCCCTAAATAAATATGAGATGATTGATGATAAATAATGGCAGAAAATAATATTTGAATATTTTTTATATTAGTAGTACAATTTATTGTTGCAGTGTATGGCACCATATTGTTTTCACACCTAAACTGTGAGTGAAGAATGAACTGACATTCTGAGTTATTAATAATTATTTTGCAGTTTATACTGTTTCAATCACTGCTTGTATTATATTACAGTGATACTATTTCACTTTCAGTTTTGAGAAGGTTTTGCTGAAAATATCATTATCACTTGATAATCAACTATCACAGACATGAAAATTGTAAAGCTTTTGTAATTAAGCATACATAGTTATTTACAGTTGCAGAAACACATATGACATTTTACAAACAAAATCAATCACTTTTAGTTTCATGTATTCATATTATATATTACATGTAACTATTACAGTAAAAAATTGAGTTTTGTTTTTATCATGCATGTATCACAATTAAATTCAATGTACAGGGATGATGATGTATATAGTTATTAAATTAAAGATTTGATCTTAATCATGTCTATCTGAAAAAGTACGTACATCCGTTCCATTGCATCCATCCATACCAGGCAGACCAGTAGCACCAGGTGGTCCTTGAAGACCTGGAATTCCATTAGCTCCTGGGAAACCTGGCATGCCCATTTTGCCCTGAAAAATTTTAAATAATCTTAAATATTTTTACAGGATTGAATTCAGTGTACAAGTGATAAATAAAAAAATTAATTAAGAAGTTTAATAGTATTTTTTTAATTTATTCATTGTTCATCATATAAATCAAAACAGGTGTTTGCTTTATAGTGACTCACATGAGAAGTATGTTTATTTTAATGAAACTAATAAACTAATAATTGAATTATTTTTTCCTTTGAGCAGGGATCTAGTCATATTTGGTAGATCATGCCAAGAAGTGTGGAATAAGACTTGAAGTATACAGAAAATATAATAATAATAATTATTATTGCATGCTATAAATTATAATATTATTTATTTTATTATTTTACTTAATTCTGACATTCTTTAATCAAATAGGAACGACATTCTGTTAGTTCTATTAAGAATTTCATTTTAACTGTCTTTTATATTGTTTAATACAACAAAAAATATTTATGTTTCTTTAGAGAAGCATTCATGAAATTGCACACAAATATTACTGGACTATTAAAAAACTATTTTTAAGAAAGTGATACCACTTTTTCAAATTAACCTCCTTAATTAAATTGAAATTTTAGTGAAGATATTTATTAACTGAAATTATAAGCTATTACAGACTTTAGTTCATTTAATGTAATAGTCACTTTCTAATGTTATACATTTATAAAATTATATTTAGACCAAACCTAAACTATAACAATTCTGAAACTAGAATTTTGTTAATGTTAACACTTGAGTGTGCTGACTATAACTTTATTTATAAATTATGTTTAATATATTACTTTTGTAGTATAAGTCAATTATAGTTGGCCCATACATAAAGTTATTGTCTATCTCATGTTCATATTGCTGTTAATTAAATTGAGGAATTATGAAGTATCCATATCTGAAAGTGGCTCATGTTAAGTGTCTGCAATTTACTTACCCGATCACCCTTTTGCCCTCTGGGTCCTTGTGGTCCTGGATCACCCTTATCTCCCTTAGAACCAGGCAAGCCCTCCATTCCAGGAAATCCCTGTTGTCCTTTCTCTCCAAACAGGCCCGGAAGTCCAGGAGGACCCTACACAAGAATTGAGAACCTTTTGTTTTAGAGATTCAGAAAACCAACCTCACATATTTTTTGTATCTTTCTACTTGCCCTGGATCCCTTCTCGGCGAAACATTTGGGATAGCAGTTGGTGCTCGGGGTGCAGTTGCTCTGGGGGTTGCTAGGCACCAGTTCGTAGTTGCTTCCTATGGGTCTTCCAGATTCGCTCCTGCCCGCCAAGCCATACGTTTGTGGGTAAAATTCCTAAAAGGAACAATAATAAATATGAAAACAGGTATATTTATTTCTAAAAAATTAGCTATAAACAGACCAAGAGAAATTAATGATTCATTTCTTGCTTTCACTGCCAACGAGTAAAAATAGTACGATAAATGAGTTCATCAGCCTCTTTGTCAGTATTTTTATAATTTAAATATTACAACATTTCGCCTCGCATTTGAGATTTCCTCAGATAAAAATTTAGCTGTACATGGAAACATCAGGATCACCCTCATGTAGCCTGTTTACCGCCCCCCCCCCCCCACCAAAAAAAAAAACAAACTCCATGACTTCGGCTGAAGGTTCCGTGTACAGCTAAATTTTTACCTGAGGAAGTCTGAAATGAGAGACGAAACGTAATATTTAAATTATAAAAATACTGACTATATATATATATATAACTGTCAGATACATTATTTAACAAAAATAGTATATTGAGAGTCATAGCCTCTGTGGCTGAACATTGCTGGAAGTGATTTAATAAAAACAGTTTACAATGTGGTACTACTACCGGAAAAAGTATATAGCGCCCGCGGCCTTGGGTGTAAAACAATAAAAATTTTAAAATGTATTTTAGTAGAAGATATTAACAATATTCAGGTATTAGTCAAAATATGGTTAAGAAATATAAATTACTAAAAAAAATATATAATATTTTTAGTGAGAGGGCAGAAGCTGGTGTAACGACACTAATTTTTCAATATTGTCTGTTAAAATAACAGTCGCCGCGTTCTTTGTTGAAGACTCTTACGGCCAATCACTCCCCCGTTGGGAACCACCGGATTAAACTAACATTAGTTTTAATTTCTTACTAGTGTGAGCAGAGTCTTTGGTTCGATTTCATCTGCGAAATGCTTTGGCCATTACGACGAGCTTTCGTTCGTTCGCCGCCACAAGATTATTTGAAATGTGCGCGGGGAGAGATCGTATTACGCAGAATAGGTAAGTGTCTTATTAAATGTGTGCGCTTCGTTAAGCAAATAACGCCAACGTGAAATAAGTTCAACGGGAATCAGTTTCACCACACACACACACTGCCTGAGACGACCTCAAATATAACTTAAAAATTTGTCTTATTATAACTCGATTCTCGCCACGATGTATGTAATATAAGAACAATTATAAATGTCCTGATGTGGTCCACGACCCTTTGCTTTATCTTCGTCTTGTTTCTTTGTTTTAGTCGATCAAGAATAGTGTGGTTAATTATGGCATATTAAACGAAATAGGAACTTGTTAGTGCGCTAATACAATTTAGAACACTTTTGACACACTTTAAACGTGGCAAAAATAAAAATGAGCCTGAGATTTTATTATTATTTTTTTAAAAAATCAAATGTGTTTTCTCTAAAGTAAATAGTTTTCTGAACTCTATTTTCTCTTATATTATAAGAGATTTTAATGTGTTTGGCTGTAATAGATACTGCAGTGCGCTTATTTTAAACCGGTCTGGTATGTCTGTGGAAGTAGAATAAATTATTTGAATTGTTGGTTTTGGTTAAAAGATGATAAAAAATGCATTTTAAAATAATAAAACTAACTAATATTCCGAAATAAGCTCAGTGCTGTATCTATAAGAGGGTTTTCTTATAAAAATGTACCTATTTTAACACAGGAAAGATACGACCTTGCTTCAGACTACCCTTAGTTAATAATTTTGGACAATATTTGTTAAAAGATTTTATCCATTGGATTAAGAATAGTGACTTACTTACTATACACATAATTCAATAATTTCGATCTATTTAAAGACGCAATTCAGTTGTGATAGCTTCCTCAGTTCCCAGAACATTAACAGAATGTTTAATGAACCTAAACATAGGTTTTAAACTCTCTTTCTAGAAATACCTGTTAAATTTGTAAAGAGTTAAGTGTTGCCAACTGTCATCTTTTTTTGAAATGACAGTTTTTTAACATCTGGCTGTTCTTGGTCATACTTAAATTAGGAAAGAACGCCTTTTGTCCCTTTCCAAGATAGTGTATGTGATACATAATTTATTTTCTAGTTTCGTTGTTTTCAACCATTTTATACTAAAAAGAAATTGGAACCCTTAGAATCTAAAAATCAAACTAGTTCTGAGACATCTAGTGTTCAGATTTGTAACAATCCATATTTCCTGTCTGATCGTTTACTCGTGCCCTAAATATCGTGAAGATTTAATTTAAGCAATTGAGTTTCTGTAATGGACGACGTTTTATATGTGTTTAATAATAAATTTGAAACTGTTTACATTTCTAAATTGTAAAAATACCGGCAGCAAATGGCGTAAAGACAGAAAACGAACTTTTAATTTACTTCATATAAAGGAAACTGTTTAAACCAAGGTGTTGGAGTGTACTATGGAAAATAGTGGAATATAAAGGCTGTTAGATTGGGAAGGAGTATTTTAAAGGAATTCTTCTACTTTGGAAGCATAATAACTAGAGTAGGATAGCACAGGCAAAGGAAGAGGAATTTACATCATAATTTAGTGACTTAATATTTACAATAAATAAAAAGACGGCCAAAAAAGTCTGCATTAAATATGTAACAAAAGTGACTTTTCATTTCCATTTTGAGACTTCCTCAGGCTTAAAATTTAGCAAAACATCTTATTTCTCCTTGACTCTGACAATGGAAAAGATTATTGAGTTTACATATGAAGAATTTGGTGTCGCGAATCATCTCCAGCGACAGTTACGAAGAGGAATTTACTTACGGCTAATATAAGTTCGTATGGAGTGTGGCGTTATATGGGTGCGAAATGTGGACGATAGGAGTTGCAGATAGGAAAAAAATAGAAACTTTCGGAATGTGCTATGGGAGAATGAGATGGGTGGATAGGGTAACTAGCCAGGAAGTCCTAAGCAGAATAGGGAAAGGGAGAGCAATTTTGAGGAATTTGAAGAAATTTTGAGACATGTGGGCCTTGTAAAATTAGCACTAGAGGGAGGTGTGTGGGGTAATAACTGAAGAGGGAGACAAGGATGGAATAAGCTGAGCAAATTAGGGAGAATGCGAGATTTGCTAGTTATGTATAAATTGAAAGGCTTGCGCAGGGTTAGCATAAAGGGTTGCAACAGACCAGTGTTAGGAGTGAATACCACAATAACAACACATAGAATTATGCTTATTTGTGAATTTAACCTGTTTACAATAAAATACTCATTTGGTTTATTTCGATATTCCACGGACAAATTTTATTAAATAAGTCTCTACTAATCGGTGAGGACCATTTGGCGAGTTATTTATTTGCCCTAACTGGATACGTCATACGCTAGATAGGTTACTCATCAGCATATATTGAGTAACTAATTGTTTCCAGGTGTTCTTTTTGGAAGTTTATGGAGTTGGAGTCCAGATTGAGCTTCAGAACTAAACTTTCTTTTCAGTTCGCATTTTGGTCACTCAGACCGACCACGTGGCAGTCCTACTATAGAAACGTTTAAATGCTAATTTGTTGACGACCAGACAATGTAGAAAGAGTTGAGCCGATGGGAAGAGTTAATTAGGAGAGACCTCGCTCCATCCATCAACGCCAGGCGCAACAACAAGTACTCGCGCTCCTATCTGGGCTTTTCTCTCTTCATTATCTTTTTGTTATTGCTTTTTTCATCTCGTTAACCGTCTAGAAACCCCAAACGACAAACAGCGTCCTTTATACGAAATTTTAAAAAAAGACAAATATCCTAAGATCTGAAACGTTTTCGAATACAGTGAACTCTTAACGGAGATCCAGCTGCAATATTTTTTATTTCGTGTTACCATCTGGGTGCCCGGCATTTCCCGAGTAGGTTATATTTATATTCGCCCGAAAAGGGAATTCCATGGTAATATTTTGGTCAACACGTTTTTTAACTTGCATCGAGATAGGAACTTGTTTTAGACGATTACACCCCACCATCCATGCCGATTCGGGAGTTAGCTCTAGAAGAACGGGAATGACAGACGGTACGCTAACAGAGTCAAGAATTCTCCTGGAGGAAGACAGAGAGAGTCCTCTTTACTAAAACTATTAATTACTATAACTAATTTCTGCCTGTTAGTTCCCAAACTTCACGTAATTTCTATTTTACTAACTACTAATGCGTACATCACCGTCACTACTCCGATATCATATTGACCATTCGTTTTTCTCCTCTCGCGAATTTCATCCCTGCTGACCAACTGGCGTATGGTAAACTGTCTTGATAATTAAGTGAGATGAGGCTTTCCCAGTGTAGTTGATGCAGAAATAGTTCTCGGGTTTAGACCACCCAACCAGTAAAATATGAGTCCTTTCCAGTTCTCTTGTAATTACTGTGCCTGGGTGCTGGCAGATCTTTGGACTTTGTAACTTTTCTTCTCTAACTTTGCCTTGTTCTTGGCTTCTTTCTTGAAGATGAAGTCTTCTTGTTCTTCCAGAATAACCTGGAAATGCACCCATGTTCCCGTCGATATGTCAGAATGTACCCGACCCACTTTTCAAGTTCAGTTGTCTAATTTGCCAAAGTCGATTGCCGATACACGATTGCATTGTTAAAAATGTCATCAGCCATCCTACACCAGTTCAGCGTGAATGTACGCTTCATTACATTCAGTCACTTTTAACTGTAATAATGACCGTTCGTAGAGACGTTATTCTTGAATTTCCAATGGACTGTGGTATTGATTAAGTCGGGGATGAAAAAGTTTGAGAAGATATTGGCCGTTGTTAGAGGGTGGGCAACCCAGTGATGGAAGCTACAGTAGAGGGCATGGGCTTCCATCGATGAATTTATCGAGTAATTAAGGATATCAGACGTGATCTGGAAGGAAAACTTGTATGGGGCAGAAATTTCAAGTCCAGAGAGGATGCAATGTGCAGTCTTTGCTGCGTTCCAGTGATGACGTCTCTCCGTCCAGTCGGATATTTGCATAGAGTGAAATGGAAACGACATTGGGTCCAGGTGTTTGGTGGTGAAGAGACCATTACCGCCACCTATGACCCAGTTAATTACACGGCGTCCTTGGGATCGGCCCGCCTTGATTCCCTCGGCCGCTCCATGGTGGGAATGAATATATTTATTCTCTCCCGAGGAATGTTTACGGTATCAAAGTCTGTACACACAAAGGCCTTATGGGACGATCTTTATTTTTAGCACTCACTGCTTGTTTGCCAAAGGAACATGACGGGAAGCAAATTTTCAGCTATAAGAACTATTATTAGCGAACGTATATAAACACGCCGCCCTTCCTTTTCCTATAAATCAGAGCTCTGTGACGCCTTTCGTCTGCTCGACCATCCGTCACTGGCTTTGGCCTTCTCTCCATTTGTAGTACATGGTTATTATAAAAAATCGGTCTAGGTAAATGGTTGAACATAACGTGCCCACAGGGCGTCGCCACTGCCAATAGTTTCTGTAATTGTGGCTCAAGCAACAACTTCAAACCGATAGTAGGCATTCATCGTTTGACAAGATGGCGTCGCACCGCATTTTCACAGTTGTGAACGAGATTATCTGAACGTGACGTTGCCACGTCGCTGGGTAGGCCGTGTTGCGGCCGCTGACCTGGCGCTACTCCAGTGTCCATAACGGTAAGCAATATCGGAGCTGATGGTAAGAACAGCTGCTGTGATGCACTGTTGTAAGTCCGGGAGGTTCTGTGCTGGAGGTGGAAGATAAAACGTTATCCTTGATGTACCACCATCAGTTCGTGGTAGATCAGGTCAGTGTCATGGCAACGTATCATTCAGACGTGGAAATGAGTAACGACAGCATCTTCTTATTGTGTGTTTCTGAACTAATGGATAGTTGGAATGCGAACTGAGAATTCTTCCAGAAAACCTTGGTCAAGAAACGGATAATTCATTACTTTATTGCCTTTTATAGAAACGCTGACACCTAACAAACTTTACAAATAGATTTTATTTGCAGTGATGAGATTCTATGTAACTGGAAGAAACGTCGTAGAGTAAGAGAAGTTTTTTAATATGTGCAAGTAATTTTTGTTTCTACTGAGTTAATTATTAACTCACTTATTGGCCGTAATATAACGGTACAAAGGTATAACGTGACGTTAGGTGGAGTAGAAACAGCTACACAAATATCCTCTTTTTTCTGGTTGAAATTGACCAACTTTGAGTAACATGCAAGTTACTCCATGATTTATTGCTGTTTGGTAACATTCACAAACTTTGGCTCGTGTGACGTAATAAAGTGAAGTAGACAAGACAAGGCACGCAGTTAATCATAGTAATTGTGGGGTTCCAAGAACCACCGCCATTACGGATACTGTCGACAGTAGAGGTGACACGATTCTCGGATCTTTATTTCTCTGAATATGAGGAATCCATTTCTGAGCGTCGAGTTTTGTTACGCCATTCATAAAGACCAGGAGATTTTGGAAGGATGATTCATTTGATGTAGAGCCCATCAAACGTTACCATTCCAAGTACTGAAGACAGGACTTGCAAGCGTGTTGTGCGAGTGAGAGTGGTGCGATTGCCCACGCTCCTAGGAATATCCATGACCTAGCTAGGAGTCCTTATAGCGATGTCTTCACACGGACTTGGAACGTTAATGCTGTGAGAAAACCAGTTCTGGTCGCGTCTCGGGTGAAATATTCAACACGCTCTGCTCGCGTCCGACAGGATTCTTCCACACGAGACCATTCATACATCTCGAGACGGGGAAAAAAGACGCAATCTCGCGTCACACGTTATTTGTTTATTGGACACCTTCAATTATCCTTCCTTATCACGAAGCGTTCACGAGCATGTGGACGGAGACCATTAATGCCCTGTAAGGGTTATCTATTTATTAGATTGTGGGGGCATAGGCCCTCTAGAAGGCAACTAGCCATCAAAGCTCCTCCACCGCGTCTACAGTAACCCAGATACCTTTAAAATGTCTGTCACGCTGGAGGTTATTCATGAATGCACTCGTTGACGGGGGAGGAAAAAAATGCAGGAGACGTGGAAATATGTTCAGCTTCAATCTATAAAAGAGGTTAACGCTTAAACCTCCACATACTTGGCTGGTATATGAACCATCGACGCCAGTTACGTTTAATGCACCTAGAAAACAATTACGGGACTATGGCTCGGAAAATATTAGAAAACTGAAAAGCCTTGCCTTTTTCGGAATATGTGGCTATAAATTCTTAATTAAAGCTAGAAGTGATAGAAAAGATGTCGGCAAATTTCCATTCCTTAATAGGACAAAACAAAAACGGATTGAGACAAAAAAGTTTCAGGAAAGTCCGAAAAAGGAATAATATGAACATTTCTCCTTTTGTGTTTCTTTTTTTTCTTTATATGTAATTGTGCTTTTCATTAATTTCATACATGCCACCGGGAGGAATCATACTATAATAAATCAATAAATTGAAAAAATATACTTTTTGATACTACCAAAGAACGGAAGCAGAAGGTGATATAAATAATATTCTGCAAAAATACTTATTATATGTAAACCAGAAAAGTCAGTCACACTACCATCATCTTGAATATAGAAATTGTTATTTCTTGAAGATGAAGTAAATGGAAGCCAATTACTTCTCTTTATGGAATAAAATTTCTAGTGTGTGATATTGTCCCGCTGGTGTGACAGCTGACTCCCAGGAGGAGCAGTGGCGTTGTTGCCGAGAATATTCGGTTCTGGTTCTCTAGAAACATAAGGTAGTCTAGTATACTTGGGTCTGGCGTTCTCAAAGGTTGCCATGGGAACCGAGTATTCTGAGTTACGGTGGTTTAAGGGTTAAAGATCCCGTCCTTCTCGATTCGACAAGTTTTTATCGTTTCATGTGTATAATTTTCTGATTTTTATCTGGTCTGCTGACATAGAGACACTGGAAGTCAAACTTTGAGAAAAAATCAAGAAAGTAATTTTAAATGGCTGTATCTTGTAAAGCGCATATTAATTTACATAAAGCAACTACAATCTTGGATGTAAAAGAACGTTAACTGTTTCTTCTTGGAGTACACGATAATATAATATTGTAAATATTGTAAATGAGAGGACAACCGAGTGATGTGTAATTAAGGAAATCATAGATATCTGCGAACAGCACGCGGTCTGTAGCGTAAATCGTCGCCATTTATTTTACCGGACACAATGAAGAATATAAAGTATTAGACTTTTGATTTATCTGGGCAAGGAGCCTCTGCATGGATAGACCCCTAGAGACGAGAACATCTGTTGCTCCGGAGAGAGGTTACCGACTGGGAGTAAAGAGGGCGCTAATGAGGGATATGTCAGGGCACAAAGAGGCGAGGAATGTCGCCGTTGCCGCTAATTTGAGAGCAGTTAGTCGGTTGGTGGTGCAGGCCATCAGGGGAATGACTCGGCACCTGTCACACACCAAAACGTTCTAACCTCAGAGTCCCTCTCCCTCTGAAGGAGAGTCCACACGGAGAGGACCAAGGGGAGGATCACGTTAACAGCCTCCTTGGCTGAGCTTTGATCTTCTTCTATCTTGGGCTTACTAACAAAGTCAACATTGGAGATGTTTTTTTGCTGCGCGAAGACAAATCCTGAACCAATTATTTCAGAAGTGGTCCATGCCAGGGGAAACGAGAATGGATCGTTTAGGAGCGGAGCGTGGCGGAGGCGGCAAAAGCTCACAATAATAATAACTTGAAATCACAACTTAAAATTTGAGCCCTGTACAATACACAAATTTATTCTTATGATTTTCCCGTGTATTGATTTTATAATATATTCTTGGTTAAACAACCGGGTAAGTTCACCCGATGACGGCGGAGATGAATATCGCCGACATTTTGTGTTTAAGAATTGATTAACCACGAATAAAATTTATTGCTGCCGAAAAGTTGTTTATAATTCCTGCAAATTTGTCGAATTTAACTTGAATCCCCCGCGACATTACTTGAATCATTCTTTGAGAAGGTCAGGAGCGACATTTTGACTTTCACATAACCCAAATTGTACGTTTTTTTACGTACATAATACTTTCTTATAATAGCCACAAATTACTTGTTAAGTAATTTTTTTTAAATATAAATGTTTCCGTCATGGTCACGAAGACTGGGTTTAAGACTGCTGGACAATCTATACGCTCACCACGTGCCACCGCAAATTTGGAATGTGTCATGTAAGACGACAGTCCGCTGTCGACTCGGTAGGCCAAGGCCCTGAATGGGCTGCAGAGCCAAGGAAGCTGTTCACTGTGCAGTTAAATGTATCAAAGTAAGTCAGTAGCACTGCCTTGAGTGTGTCTTACCTGCCAGAAACACAAGTCCAAAAAAAACAGAAATATTTGACTCTTGGTCTTCGGGACGAAAACATTTGGGACCCTCTGCTTTAAACTACTCCGACGCCATTATCACTGAAGCATCCGTTGGTATTTTAGATGTCGAAATTTAAAACCAACCGCGACGAATGAAGGAGGCCTCAGTTAAAAGTCTTATCCGAGGATCGGTACAGTCAGGATTTCAGAAAACTTGAATCCGTCCTCAGGCACATAAAAAAACTCTTTGAAGTATCTCTCCACGTTTATGGAAAAATGTATTCAAAAGTAAATGCTTTTTTATAAACAATTTCAATCAGACTTCAAGGTGTATCTTTTTTCTTTTGGTTTCAGGTGACGACCCGACGGCCGTGGTGATTGAGACTGCTTGGAGAAAAGCTGCTGCAGTTTAGTTTCTCAAATATTCCTCAGACCTATATGAACATCCAAGAACATTTCATGAGCACTGTGTTTACGAATATGCACATTTTTAATAGTTTTTCGCTTGTCAGTATTTAGATTCCTGTCGTTTTCTCCGAACGCTTCACATGTATCTTTCCAGTTTTCAGAATCAGGAATATCAGAATAATAGTCAGAACTCTTGCAAATAATATTAGTAGTTGCACAGTCTAATTATTTAGAAAAAAATTGTATACAGAAATGACAATAGCACAACGCGTAGTTCCTTTCATTGAATCCTCATCAGGTGACATCATAGAAAATTATTGAATATGCTCAACTTTGCGGCCTAAAAGTAAATTATCCGTCTGTATCGCGTGAAATGAGTTATTTATAATAATGTATAATCGTAACTTAAGAGGTTTACAATGAGAGAAACGACATGTCGTGCCATCATCATTTCTATGTACTATATTTTACTCAATAAATTTAATTTTATTTCTGACTAATGAAGCTATCGAATTCATTGATTTTTACCACAATCACGAAGTTATAACTAATAATAACAAAATATTAATGCTATCAGAGAAAAAGAAGCGAAATATTGAATACAGTCGTACCTTAAATTGTACCCTGAGGAACACAAGTCTTTGTTGTTAATTGAAGTAAACAAAAAGAAAATTTTGAGTAAACGATAAAAAGGTTTCTTTTTTTTAAAATAACTGATTTTATTTTACTGTTGTAATTTTTTTGTATTGAACCCGAGTCTCACTTAAAGCTCGTTTCATGGAAGTTAATATTAAGCAATTTTCTCCATCTTTATTGAAGAGATGAAGTGCAAGCAAACTTAAATTAGATAATTTTCTAAGATTTTCAGCGTCAAGTTAATGTAACAAAATTAAATTGAAATGCAATTTTTACGAGGTAAGAGGGAATAATTTATATTGATGTAATCTCCAGTTCAAGGAATTTAATTTGGCCAATGAAACAATTAGTATTAAGACGAGATGGCGTCAGGCAATGAAAAAGAAACTGCAACTACGAAAATCTGAGGCGATGTCGACTTGAATTTGATAAACTTCTGTCAACAGAACAATCAGCCGAAAGATGAAAGGGCAAACGTGCGTGATGGTTAGATTGATAGAGATGGACGTCACACAATCTCGAGATGGGTTTTCCTGAAGAACCGCGTGTACCTGGAGAGATCAGACTTGATATTGCCCCAACGGCGCTTAGGATGAGGTGAATAAGTATAAAATTATTTTCAGTCTTTCTTTCTGTTGTTGCCATCGTTTCGACCCTTTAGGATCACGTTCGACCCTTTAGGATCACGTTCGACCTTGTGATTACTTCAGAAGCCCAAGCATTGAGTTGGGTTGCCGTACTTCCTACGTCCTCGCCGGGATTCGGACCCGAGACGTCTGTGTTGCGAGTCAGTGACGTTGACCAGTTTACCACACGAGGTTAGCCTCTTATTGTGTATCATTTAAAACACATAGATTAATAACTTGTAATCAAAAAAGTGAAAGAATGATGACCATGTGACGACTCTGAGGAGATCGTAGCGAAGTGGTGAACAGAGTTTGGATGAATGGAAGAGCGCCGATGAGGATGGAGAAGCGAGGCCAAATCCCGGAAACGGCCAGCGCTCTCCCTCCCACGACCATCGTTTATCGTCTTCGCTTCCTTTCAGCACAGAAAAGCGAGCGTGGGTTGCTCCAGATACGGCAGCTTCTACAAAACCACACAATACCATCACTTGAAAAATACGGAACCGCTGTAAAATAGTCAGCGAACCTCATCTCGTCTCCTTTTTTATCGCATTACTCAACCTTTCAGTCTATTAATTTTCACACCTCTGTATATCTCCGAAACCAGGAATAAAGATACACTAATGAATGGCTCCTGTGGTCCGGAAGCAAGTTGGAAGAAAAACATGAAAAATGTGGCAAATAATATACACAATTGATGGTTTGGAGAGAAGAAAGAAACACAATACAAATGAGAATCCAGAAGATAAATTCCGTCTCGGATTCTTGCTGCGCAGGGAATTCTTTTACTTCTGCGGATTTCGTTCATTACGTCGCTAATAAATACGTCCAGTTGTTTTTATATCCTCTAGAGAAAATGGAGAGGAACTCGTTTTCTTGTTTATTATTTGATGTTGTTGCGTGATGACGTCATCGGTGTTGTAATCAACGAGCGGCGGCGCTATTTATATAAACGATTCTCTTCCGTCTCTAATTAGCTGAATGGCGTTATCAGCGTCGAGAGGCCGAAATGTTTTGACTTGTGTATGTTTTGCCAGCTTGTAGCGCGGTCAGCACGTTTCGGCCGTAAATCTGTCACACATGTACTACGGGTTATCAACTTTGCTATTTTCATTTAGCGATATTTGCTGACGAGAGTCCTCAAATAGAAGTGATCTTGTACATTACCATGTTGCTTAGTCTCCCGGCGTTAAACATTGATTCAAACGCGACGCCGCCCTGGAGACTGGAATAACTCCGACTCCCCTTTTCTCCTCATCCAGCTTCAGTTAATATAAATGTTGTAATGGCAAGAAAGCGTACAGAGCTCTGAAATTAGCCGCAGGAAGCCGTGGCCGCTGCCCAGAATACTTTTCTCGTTACTCTGGTATTTCGGGTTCTCCAGCAGCTTTTACGACTGTTCGCTGGAGTCTTCGTCTCTCTCTCTCTCTCTCTCTCTCTCTCTCTCTCTCTCTCTCTCTCTCTCTCTCTCTCTGTGTGTGTGTGTGTGTGTTGGTCGGATCGGATTTCTCCTTTGCACAGCTACAAATAGAAGCTACGCCAATATCTCCAACTTGTCTGTCCAAATATTCTTTAACACGACTCTCTCTCTCTCTCACTCTCCCTCCCTCCTGCTTGACATGCTCTGAATCTACCTCAAACAATCTGGGTGTCCGGCGTTTGCAAGGGTACTTGGTGTTTAATTCGCCACTAAATTCTTGGGCGACAGGTGTTTTAACCGGCATCGAGGTACAGACACGGGTAAGATGAAAGAAATAGGCCGGAGATAAAAATATATATAACAGCGGAATTAGGAAACCAACGTTTCTAACAGTAAACAAGTTGTGGTTAGACGGCAGTAATAATTCTGTAACAGAAAAAATGAATTGTCTGTATACTCTAAAAATAAAATTTAGTTCACTTAGAGGATATTTTTTAAGCATTTAAGTAATTATTCGGTTTGGGAAGAATTAGTGCTTTTGGTGTAACCTGCATTACGTGACAGGAGCAGAGCCGAGCTTCCCATGGAGACGAGACGATCACGAGTGCATTGACCCAGCGGGAGTCTGTTGGAGGATTGAAGGGCGCGTTGAAAGGACAATTCCCAGATGCTCCTGTACAGGAATTCCTCGTAGGGACGCCCGATACCAAAGAAAAATAAATACTGCAGAGCGCCTCGCAGGCAGGCAACCTGCAGCGCTCGCTGGTACGGAGGTTTACTCTGATAAGAACTTCTCTGAATCGTGTTCTTTACTCCTTTTCCGTCCAGCGTAATCCTCTCCATCCTTCAGCGACTGAGAGAAATATCACTAAAATAGATGCCAAGACAATCTATGACAAACTATCCTTGGTCAAATACGATACAATCCCCGATCCCTGGACCTAAGGGGACAATTTCCAATTCTGGGAATGAACATACAATTTAGAATTATAGAAACGACGCCACTGCAAGTGGCCTCTGAAGCCAATCAAGAACATTGGAGTAGTTTAAGTGATACTGAGACAAACAGTCCGGCATGAGTGCGTCACTTACGATGAAGATTCACATCAGAGATGAATAACAGGTTATGCATTGTACGTCATAAACACTCTGTTAAACTCGCACCGCATGTAACGTCGCAGGACTCGGCGAGGTCCAGATTAACCGGAGGATGCTTCAGCCGCTCATAAAGGCGCCTGCATTGTCGAAAAATATATTTTTACAATGAAAAGGAACTGAAATTAATGATAATATAACTAACTGGAGTAAAGATATAATATTATAATTTCAAAAAGTAAAAGATTGAAAAGGCATCCGTGGATTTGGTCTGAGATGATTGTCACACAATTAGTAGAACAATCGAAATTGATAAGTGATGATAAGTTAATTTTTCAGTGCATTTTAAACAAATAGTATAGAAAATAAGTAATAAATAAACAGTAAATCTGCCTATATAATATAAATATTGGCTGTTACACGACGTTTCAACGGGAAGCAAGAAGTGTAGATAGGTGACGTCGCCTGTGGAGGGATGGAGGCAAGGATCGTTAAGTCCTGTTGAGAAGGGAAACGACGTTGTTACAATTTGGAGACGGTCCGTTTCCGGGGCGCTTTCTTTCTCCCCTCGTGGGTGAGGAATAATTGCAGAGTGTCGAGTGTCTAATAGAAAGGCGGCGAGGCCTAAAATAAACAGCTTAGACGCGCCGACCAATCAAGCATGCTAAAGCCAGCCACATGCATAATGCACGAGAGTCAATTATCACAAGGCTGACTGGCACGCTCACAATGGCCGCGCCATTGCTGCACAGGGAGTAAATATTTAGGCGAAGCTCTTGCCATGAACAAGGCTGCCATTCAATCTCCGTCTGCATTGGTCCGGTCACTTGGACGCGTTCCTCTTCACCACGATACTCCACTCCTATGCAACTCATGGCTTTCCATTTGCATGTAAATGTATACTCTGAAGAGGAGAGCAGATTTAACGCTGTAATCATATACGGAAATATTTCTCTAAATGATACGTACTGATGTGCTAAGGAGCTTTATGTTGCACTACGATACTTGATCGCTGGAATACGTTCCATTTTGGGACGGAGAAAATCCTCCACCAAATCCTATTTATCATCAGTTTAAGAAATATATATATATATTCACTTGCATATGAAAGAATTGCCAATTGATTCTATTTTACATTTCCGAGTTAACATCCGCGTCTTCGTAATTTCGAAATTTGATAGCCTTCATCTATCTCTGAACACACTGGTGCCAACTGTAAAATTTACTATGTTTTCCATACGATACTGTTTGCTCTACCGATGGACGGCTAGTAAATTTAAAAAAATTAGATATATTTTCAATTATGTAGTCTGTCGCCCATGCTGTTTAAATTATATAAAGAACTGGCGATGAAGAAAGTTAAAACGTATTATGGCAAGGAATTGAAGGACAATAAAGTAAATCAGAAATTAAGAAAGGAGTAAGGCAATGATGCCTATGCTGTTTAAGTTATACATAGCACAGGCGACAAAGAAAGTTAAGAGTGAATATGGAAAGGGAATCAAAATGCCAGGAGAAGAAATAAAAACGCCGCGGATTGCCGATGATATTGTAGTATTAGGTGAGTCAGAAGGAGAATTGGAAACCATAATAAATGGCATGAACGTGGCTATGGAGGAAGAGTACAACATGAGGATTAATAGACGGAAAATTAAGGTGATGGAGTGTCGTATGGGAGACAGTGGAATGATAAAGGTTGTTACATTGGGAAGGAAGTTAAGGAATTCTGCTACTTGGGCAGCATAATAACCAGTAGACGTAAAGAGTAGGATAGCACAGGCAAGGAAGGCTTTCGCAAAAAGAGGGATTTACGTACGGTAATATAAATGAAAATATTAGGAAATCTGATAAAAATGTTGGTATGGAGTGTGCCATTATATGGGGCGGTAGATCTTGCAGAAAGGAAGAGAATAGAAGCCTTTGAAATGTGGTGCTATAGGAGAATGTAATGGGTGGATAGAATCACTAACGAGGAAGTTCTAAGCGAACAATATGGACGACGTTGACCAAGAGAAGGGATAGATTAATAGGCCATGCTTTGAGACATGAGGGTCTTGTAAAATTAGCATATGTGGGAAGTGTTTGGGGTAAGAACGGAAGAGGGAGGAAATGGATGTATAAGTTTAATATTTAACGCGTCGCTTACAAGTAATTGGTTATTTTGATTCATATATTTGGTACGCGGAAGAAAATTTTTATCTATGAATTACGCAATATATAATGCAGTTAAAAACCAGTTTTAGACAGCTTATTTAACGTGTGGGTACTTAATTGTACCTCTATAGCGAAAGTTATAAATTCGATGTGATACCATAAAATACATGATTTCACAGTAAACGTTGTTAGAAGGAGAAAAAGTATCCAATAACATTATTCAACAGAGAAACATCTCCTTATCACCAATTGTCAATATTATTTGATACAATCGTATTTGAACACGTTTAATGAGAACATCATAAAACTATAAAAAAACGTCGTCTAATAATTGCAAACGTAGAAATGAGAGAAGAGAGAGGGAGGGAGAGAGAGAGGGGGGAGGGAGAGAACGTTTCGCCATGCCTCCGAACGGGAGAATTTACGTCACCTGCGCGAGAGCCTCGTAAAAGTCGGCGGGTTCGAAGCCCTGACCTGGCATTCTGTAGTCCACTGCAACATCTGCTCCACAATTGGGACAACGAGACGTTCCTCGACAAGGAAAACTCGATTCTGAAGCACGACTGTGGATATAACTTAACAAACCCGAGGATTAAGTCAAAGTGAAATCCGGACAGTTGTGTATGGGCGATTAATAACAAACTTACATATGATGTGGTGTTTGGCTTCACAGACTATTGGGAGTTTGTTAACGTGGTGTGCGTTTAGTGGAAGGCGCCGAGGAGTCGCGTCACTAAGCAGCGGAATTAATCGACGTAAGCGGAGACACCTACTGTAGGTGTGTCGTAATTGTTTCGAACCTATAAAAGACCATCTACGCCGTTACAGATCCAATGGCTTAGATGAGGTTAAACAGTCATGGGTCAAGAAGGGAAACCCTGAATTTTCCCAAACTGGTTTAGCGATGGCGCGAGTACAGGACGGCTGTTGAACAGTTCACGCCATTTTCAAAAAAATTATGACACAGAATGCATTATTTTCTGATCGACCCATACTCAAATTATGTAATACTCCGTTCATTATTTCCAAGTGACTTAAATTTGGTATTTCCCAGATAGGAGTATGATGTTAGCAAATAATCTGTAAGACTTACGAATCATTTACGTACGAATGAAACAGTGTCGGATAAATAAATAAATAATAAATTTATAAATAGAAATTCATATTTCTTGGTACGGATAAAACCATTTTCAACGAGATAAGGGATTTATGTAAAAGTCGAAGCTCAAAAAAACTTTATCTCTTAATTTCTCAAAAGCATTTTTTTAGACTTACACCGCGTTTTCCTTTGGACGGCAGTATTTGTATCCGAACAAATTCCAGAACCAACATAGTTTTCTGACTTTAAAATTTACAATAAATGAAAAGACGGCCAAAAAGTCAGCATATAAATTTAACACAATTTATTCAAAAGCGACGTTTCGTCTCCATTTTGAGACTTCCTCAGGCGTAAAATATATATCATATTTACTTCTTGACTACCTCATCCGAAATGATAATTGAATTTACATATGAAAAATTTAGTGTCATGAATGGACCATCTCCAGCGACTGTTACGGCCGAAATGATCATGCAACCAGGCCCTTGCCAGGAATCGAACCCGGGACCTCTGATGCCAGGTCCACAGAACAGTTTGTGGAGGGGGGTGAAGTGAGACGATGTGGCATCGTTTGTCCTTCGCATAACTGCAAAACGGCTCCCATCTGAAAAGTAGTGTACGTGGGACGAATAATGAATGCCACGCTGTCAGAAAAGGATTAAACACTTGAGTGTAATATTATGTGTTTGAAGTAAATTTCAAACTTCAGCTGTTCAAAATTAGGAAAAATCCCGAAGGATCACGACTTGGACAGTGACAAAGTTTTTGATCATCAGATGTGTCTTGTTGTAGGTGCATGTGTGCGAGAGGAAGCAAGCTCACGTCACTTGACACAGTTTTCTCTATCGCGAACCGCTGCTGCAGCGGCGCCCTTTTTTTATGGAAGTGGGAGGGGACGAGAATGTTTTGCTTTTTGCCACTTTTTTTTCTCTCTCTCTTTCCTTCTCACTCTCAGTTTCTGTTCGACATGTGTGTTAACGAAAGACGTGAGTCACGACGGACGCTCCGTTATTTACACGAGTTATTTTCGTCTTGTGATGGCGAGGAACGCTTCTTCTCAACATGGTCATCATCGTTTCGCCTTCTGCGGCGAAGAGAAATTTACTTGCAAACACGATTCTCTTAATATTTGCAGGAAAAGTTTGGTAATCGACCGTCTACGGTCTGAGATTTGGAATTCCGCTTCGCCAAACGATGGACGGACTCGTGAGACAAGTGACGGAAATGCTCCTTGACCCCACTTCTTCTTTAACAAAAATATACAGTTCTGGTATCCCATTTTATCCCCGAGTAGATTCTGACTAAGAAACTGAAGGACCGCGTCTTGGACATTGAAGATCACGAACACGAACAGATCGAAACGTCGGCTAATTTGACCTCTTCCTTCACCCACGTCTCGCTTTCGTCCTCTTCTATAAACCAGACGATGGAGCATCCATACCCTAACTTCTAATCCAGGACTTCCAGGGCGAAGACCGACTCTCGGAAAGAATTGTAAGCCATTAATCTGACTTCACGGGAATGAGAAATGAAACGGAGCCAGTGTTTACAAGACATCGAAAGGGAACTACGGTGTGGAGAAGGTTCTCAGACAGACAACGGCGTCGAGGAAAAGAAAAAACATACACGGTACAAATCTAAGCAACATTTCCCAGAATTCCCTCGTACAAACTTGCTTGATTTAGCTTCAAAAGTATTCGCCCCGGGCATTTGGGGATAAGGAATGTCCCAAGTCTTCAGGACTCCGTACAATTGGTAGTCCAAACGTCAGTGTAATTTAATTTTACGGATAGATCGGAGGGTGCGAAAAAATTGGGGTCAGATCTGTCGGGACGGGCTCCAAAAATAAAAACTGAGGACGAAACATAACAGGCAATATGTCAGCTTTTTGAATACTATTTATTTAAGTTTTTGACGCCGTTTTAATTATGTAAATGTTATATTTTAATGCAGTATTGTATAATTAAATTTAGTTATAATCGTTTTTTAAATTTGTCCTCTACAGGAATTTGATTTCTGTATAAACCTGATGAAGTCAAAAACACCTGGACGAAACGTCATATCAAGTTTAAAAAATTTGACATATTGGCTGGTTTATTATTTGTGAATTTATTATGATTTATGGAGGACAAAATGACTTCTCAGAGATAAACAACTTGTTTTTGAAGTCAATATATCAGAGATAAGTAATGTACAATTACATCATTACATGACATCAACAAACGATGAACTGTCTCAGGTCAAAGACCTCGTCATCACGTGCTGTAACAACAACAATAATTGCGAAATGGAATCATCTGCAGTTGAACCCAAGGGACGGAACCAAGTTCACAAGAAAACACCCTATTTTTTAAATTTAAAATTAATCTTCGTTGTTTTGGTCGTTAGTGACTTCTTCATACTCGAGGAGTTATCAGGTTCCCCAAATTCCTGTCAAGTACTATAATAGCGGTTCCTTGACTATCTCAGTAAAAGAATCCTATTTTGCTGGCGCATTTCCATGTGTTTTGGTAGTTCAAAACTAATTTTTCAATATTTTCATTGTGTTTGGCTTAAAAATAGCAGCCATTTTTGTTGCATGCTGTTTGCAGGTCTCTATGATTTTCCTTAATTACGCATCACTGAGTTCTCCTACATTCTGGCCTACAAATCAAACCTCTGTTTACTCATTTTATATTATATTCTCATGTGCTCTGTGTGATACAGAGTTACCCATTGAAAATCAAGAAAATTAAATTGTCTTATGCTAATTCCTCCAAATAAAAATAAGTTTGTACTTTACTAATAGAAACCGGTGTTTCCCAACGCGGGTCCTTCGCCCCACAGGGGGGCAATTCCAAACTGAGCTCGTCTAGAATTTAAATCCCGACCTCCTGCCATGACTAAAACTTGTATGAAATGAAAAAGTTAAATAAGGGTTGTACTTTCTATAGAGGCGCACTTGAATGTTTGGAGTGATAAACTACAATTTATTCGGTCGGAGAATATTGTCTACTATTCCTAGGGAAGTTATAGTACGTACTGTAGTGAGTATTATTGTCTCATCTCACCAGACTACTGAAGTGGACTAATATCGTGTCTCCGCAGAGTCTCTCTAATCTAGAAGTTACGACTCATTTAGTCTTGAAATTATTAAACAATCAATAATAATTACTAAAAATTAAAGAAAAAACTTATATATATATATATATTATTTTGTACTCTTAGAAACTTTCGAAATTTGGAGCTGCATAAGAATGCTGAATATGATATGGGTGGAAAACCAAGTAGTATGGAAAATAGTAGAATAACAAAGACTGTTAATTTGGAAGGGATATTTTAAAGGAAGTGAGGAATTCTCCTACTCGGGAAGCACAACAACTGAGAGTAGGATAGCACAGGAAAGGAAGGCTTTTGCAAAAAAGAGGAATTTTCTTAAGGCTAACACAAGTGTGAATATTAGATAATCATTGCTAAAAATGTTCGTATGGCATTATATGGGTGCGAAACGTGGACTGTAGGAGTTGCAGAAAGGAAAAGAATAGTAGCTTTCGAAATGTGTTATAGGAGATGAGATTGGTGGATAAAATCACTAACCAGGAAGTTTTAAGCAGAATAGAAGAAGAAAGAACAATATGGAGGACTTTGAGGTTAATAGGCCACGTTTGAAGACATGAGGGTCTTGTAAAATTAGCATTAGAGGGAAGTGAACAGAAGAGGGAGACAAAAGATGGAATCCGCTGGGATGTGTTAGCTACGTAGGCTTGCGCAGGATAGGTTAGCATGGAGGGTTGCATCAGATCAGTCTCGGGACTGAATACCACACAACAACCTTTTGTACTTGAATTTGTGTTTATTAACGCCTCAAAAAGTTAGTAACATAGAGGGCATCAGAAGAGTTAGGTGGGACATGGTAAAACAAGAGGGTTGGGAAACACTGATGTATCAACTAGAATACCCTTTACATGTTACAGCCATTAAAAATGGAGTTATTTTTAAATTTGAGTTGTAATATGTGAAATAGGGTGGAGATAAAACTTAAAAATTGCACACATGAAAGGTCACCATAGAATCAAAATTGTGATTTAATTCAAAGTTGGTTTAAAAATAGTGTGAAATAGAGTAATAAGCGCAGTGATATCCTTGGTATGGGTTGGACAAGGGGGGTTGGCAGCCGTGGTTGTCGTCCCTCCTGGTCGAGATAGAAAGGTGCTGTGCGCTACGGAAAGCTTCCCTTCGACAATAGCTCGTGAGGAGTAGGACAAGCCAACAAAGAGCGCGTTCGCAGGGATTCCGGGAAAGTCCTGCCCCAGGGGGCGGAGGGTCGCCCAAGGTCAGACACTCGCGCGCTCCATTGATTCGTCGCCGCCTCCGCCTCCGCCGCCGCCGCCGCCGCAACAACGCATTCCATATTTTATTGGCAATTTCGCGGCGACTCTTTTACGACTGCAAAGGGTCGTGGGCCACATGTGTGCAACACGACGCCGTGGAAGGAATAATCCACCTCGTTCACCCTCAATACAAACGTCAAGCAGTGAAACATCGCCAAGAACAGAAACCACGATTCCCAAAGTGGTCTACATCGCTCCGACTCCGAACTACGAGGACCCTTGTCAGCCAAAACATAAATCGGGGGTTCCGAGAGAATGGATCCCATTTCTGCCCGTCGTGACAGAAATTTCAGATTCCACATAACACAGGCAGTTCACTTTATGAGACGTTTGCAGATTACTTTTGTTGACAGACACCCAATTTCAGAGCAAACATAAATTTGAAAGAAACTGGACATTGCTTCTTTAACACATTTCATCATCAAATTTAGTGAGTTTATCTTGCTAAGTTACAAAGTCCACTCCCGTCATTTGGAAGGGCGTGAGACAAGTGCCCAATAGCCCGACCGACCTGGTGCAGGTCTTCTAAGGGTTTCCCTACATCACTTTTAGATGAATCTCCGAGTAGGAGTCCGGGAACCCTAGTCAACCCTCTCCCTTCCACATCCTCCCATTTCAATTCCCTTCCTATGCTATTAAAGGGGAGTTGGCAATTTCTGGAGCCTTCCCTCATCATGCAGCCAGTAACACCTCCCCTCCACAATTAAAAACGTTTTTGCTTTTATCAGCATTAAATTAATGAAGCAAATGTTTTTAAGTATTGTAGGTACACGATCGAAAGTCTGCGATAATTAATCGGCTTCCGTTGTTATAATAATAGCCCTGAGTAACGCTCTTCGTAAAACGCTCACGGTCACATCGGCTACGCTCAGCTTTAGCTTCGTCAAAGTAACGACGGTACAGAGAGTACACTTGAGTTCAAAGTCGATATTGGGTGTTACTTCTACTTTTATAAACTTTATGCATCTATAAATTAACTTATTTTGTGAATTGAAACTTAATAACATATCGTCAAATATAAACTTTTGCTTTATAATAGTTATTAATATCTCTAATTTTAATATAAGTTTAAATAACGCCAAAAACAGTCAAAAATAATTAAAACATAAACTATAATAAAGTTGTTATTCAGTTCAGCCTGAAGAGTGTTCATATCACAACCGAAACGTGTAGTTGTTTTATTAAATTAGTTTCTTATGTTTCACTAATTTTTTTATCTGTTTTTGGCCTCATTTAAACTTTTGCTTTTATTGAATATAGCTCTGTTAATTAAATAGATTCTTAAACTAGGAGCTGAATCCCCTGAGAACCAATGGATAGAAAGGCCTGACAACGCACATTATGCCGCTTAAATTATATTCGTGTCGAATTAAATACACTACCGGGCTAATAGAAATAAGTAGCCGTGCATGGCCACCGGCTTGTCCGCGTGCGTGAAGGGAGACACAGGTCATTGAAGGGCAACGCTGCTTGACGAGAGGTGTGATTGCGGTGCAACTCCTCACGGCACCGTCACCGCTCTTCTTATTCAAAGAAGTTTATGGTTGTAATTTGGGCGCCGCCTCTGTCGCTTTCATTAGCGAGCGATAACGCGCTGTGCAAACGCCGTTACGCAACTTTCACACCGGAATCCTTCGCGAGGGTAAGAATCCGCCGCGGAGGTTCCTTACCACAATTCTCCTTAGCGATTAAATAATACGTCCAGAAAACTCCCCGGCCGGGGACGATTAAACACAAGCGTTTTCCTCACGAAATCTCTTGAGCTCTACGCTTTTAATTACTTCACACTGTAATAGAAATAGACTGAATAATTTACGGCGAAAAATTATCGAATAGAATTAAAACTCATCATTGCCTAATAATTAATATAATAAATTATGGCTAGTCAGTACAATAATATTAAAAGAGTTTATTCGTATGATTCAATGAAGATTTTGCAGATTAACTTGATATTGATAACTATCACTTTAAAAGTAAACAGTGATTAATAATTTTTATATTTTAATTTGTACGTCATAACGTGCATGATAAAAGAGACAGAAGAAAGAAGAATGATACATAGTGAAAATATAAGATCAATGTTACAAAATTATTATTTTTTTGGTTAACAGGGTACATGAGAGTAATCCTGAAATAGGCAACTCCACTTTAATAGTATAGGAAGGGATGTGAATGATAGAGTAAGGTCGCTAGGGCTCCTAATAACAGAACCATTGCCTGCATGTTTTGAACTTGGGTCGTGATGGCAGTAATCATGTCGGCCTCTCCCTGTTAACAGTTCAGGAAGCCAAGGGATAACGAGGAACGTCAAAATGTGTTATAGGGAAACTCCTGTGTTTAATCGTGCCCGGCCCGACCGTTTTCTGGACCTATTACTGTTAACTTAATTACAAAAGCGACCACACTTCCTCTCACCAATTGAAAATTTTTAAATGAGCAGACGGAAATCCGCAAATAAGAAAATGAAATTCCATTCCTGTTTTCCCGCTAAATTGAGAATTTTGCGGATCGTCGCAGCCTTGTAAGAAAACCTGGAAGGGGGAGAGATGGAATAGGAGAAGAAGTAAAATTACGAAAGCGACGCGTTATGAAACGAAACACGCTTGCCAACCTTGCAGGAAAAATCCGCATAGCTCTTTTTTTTTGCAAATAAAAAAGAGGACATAGAAACCTCCGCACCAATGTCCATATTATTATCTTTTGTATGTTGAAAGATATCTCACAGTCTTAAAAGGAATAATGTAAATATTAATAACCGAATAACTCATATTTAATTAATAAATTGCAAATTTTTCATAGAGAAATACGCGACGGTTCGTTCTCTACATCAGGGGTGCTTCAGGTACTAATTAATAGAGCGAAATATTAGATGCGAAATTATGACTTAAGTGAAGGCTAGTGTTTATTTTATTTTTATGTAGTATTAATTAATAAAGCCCTTAACTTCGTCCTGATTCGCTGGTTTTAAATAATAATAATAATAAATACCAGGAATTTTGTTATAACTTTCCCCAATTGTTTTTTTTCAGTCACCAGGTTATTCTTAAAAAACAACATTAATTTAGAATTTTTATTATTTTTTATATAAAAATTATTCACAGACAAACTGAAGATATTTCGTCTTTTACATCGCGAGGTCTTCAAGAATTACTGTAAAAGACCTTTAAAATAATGCGAATTTCAGACTTATTGACACTAATACTCTTTATTTTCCATGTAGAACGAAATTTCTCTCTCTAACTTTCCCTTCCCACGTGATTTTAATTTATAACAAATAAATCTCTCGCAGAATGCTCTTTTTATCGGTCTCAAATTAAATTAATTAACTTAAATGGGGTCAAAAGCAGACACACGACATTCTTGGGGTCATTAATATCAACTTACAGACGTTAACTATTATAAATTAATTAACCCCTGGCATTGAGAAATTTCTCCTAAATTAGTTATTAATTTGGAATTTATTTTTTATACATTAGCAACTTATAAGAAAACAATTTGCGAAATATATTAGCAGAATAAAATAAATAGGATGAATATAATTACCACTTACATACAACAAAGTTGTTATTCAATTCCTACAACGTTTCGTCTTCACTTTTGGGTCTTCATCAGGAAATTTCCTTAGTATATAACTACAGAAATTTATAATAAATAATATAATAATATAAGATTAATGAAATAAAGCATTGAATATTCCATTAATTAATTAATTTCGTTAATAAGTTATAGTACTTAAAATTTTGGAGAATGTACCCATACATAAATTTTGACAAAACTTTGTTTTTTGTTACTGGTCCATAATTATTTTGCAAAACAGACGTTGAGTGACATATAACAATAAATAATCATCACTCTTAGTCAATGAGTACAAAGTCGTCGGAAACAATATAAGATATAATTAGGCGACGTTCCGTTCCTTGTTTGATGCCTCATCCATTGTGTACGATATTAACATATACAATTTATTTCCTGTAATATTACAATATTTTTTAAATAAATAATACCATTTTGGGTGGAATTTTTTAAAACCGTGGAAATTTACCAAATCTAAAGTTATGTGATATTTTATTAATTTTTTGTGACGTAATAGCCATTTTATTTATTCAATAAATCACCTAATGTAAGATAATTGTAAGTATTAATCAATCGGAATAATTTTAAAAATAATATTAGCTACATTATCTGAAATAATAAATGGTAGAACGTCGTGTAATGAAGTGGTGTCAGTAAAATTAATAATTCTGACATAAATTTTAAAAATGATTTGAAGATAAAAATCCTAGGAATATTGAGTTTTTTAATTAAATATTTGTGGATCTAAAATTTTTAGTGGCGATCTTATTTTGTCAGAAAAATATAATTACTTATTAATTACTCATAATAATGCCGTTTTTGTTTCATTAAATAATTTCAAACTCTATTAAGAATTTAAAAAATAAATAATAAGTCGATCTGCCTCTTCATCAGAAAAAGATGTTTAATTAAATACTTTTTATAAAAAAACAGTAACAGTACGATATTGTTTTTTCTTATAGCTGATCGACTTGTTTATTTTCTAAACAGATATTGTCACTATTAATTCTTTAAAAAAATTTAATTTTGAAACCAAAGGAGATTTCGGCCAATAGTCTTTTCTATATTCATCTCTTCTGATTTTAAAAACATTTACAGTTTCAAAAATTACTATAATTATGTATATATAATATTTCAAGATTAAAACTTTTTATCATTTTTAATATTAAATTAATTTTTTTCATACTTCTCAAAGTGGATATAATAATGAAAATACAAAAACTTTAAAATCATTCATATTAAATTCATGATTCTTGAAAAAATTATAATTTTAAAAATTAATTTGAAAATATAAAAGTTATGTATATATCTATTAAATTTTTCATTAAGCTGCCTAATATTAGTTTTACAGATAAACGTCATGATTAATTAGCCATAATAAGTTTAATTCGTAACAACGTTTCGATATATTTTACGCCTTCTTCAGGTTTTTTCCCTGTAGAGGAAAAATTTACAAAAGAAATAAACTATAAAAAATGAAATAATTTGTTAAAAAAATTATAGAATGTTTTTTGTATTTTTACATTACAATTTTTTAACCAGTCGAAATAAATTATTTTAATTACTTTCCGATCTTTTAATCTTAAAACCAAGGGAACTTTCGGCTAAAACGTTTTCCCATATTCAACTCTATGTATATAAAAATTTATTTTTAAATTTTGAAATCTTCTGCATTTAGTTTTATTTTGTCAACATTAAACCTTTATTTCATGAAAATGACGATTAATCTTTAAGTTTCAAAAATCTATAATTTGTATGTGTCACTACGTGTTTCTATGTTTCCCAACGTTGATACTACGCAGAAAAATACAATAATTTGAAATTTATAATTCTTGAAGGAAGAAATATAATTTGAAGGTTGAATTCTTATCAATCTTCAGTTTCTTAATTGAATCTTGGGATTGAATATTTCTTTCTTTCAATAAATAAAAAGGCCGCTAATGAGTCAGTATATCATTTTAATTCCTATTTAATTAATACAAATACGACGTTTCGTCTCCCTCTTGAGACTTCATCAGGCATACAATTTAATAATTCATGTTCTTCACTTCTTGACTCCCTCGGCTGAAAAGATTATTAATGTATTGTATACTGAATTACTAAATTTTATGTCTGATGAAGTCTCAAAAGGGAGACGAAACGTCGTATTTGCATTAATTAAATAGTAATAAAATTATATGCTGACTCATTAGACGTCTTTTTAATTATTGTAAACTTAAAGTTAGAAAACTATGCTCGTATTTCTTTGATTCCCCTGTACGCTGCTTCACGATCTTATTTTTTTGTGGGGGGAGGGGAGATAGATGGAGGGGGAGGGGAGGGGGTTAAGTCATCAATCTCCGGGGTCAGTCGCCTATCTTTATTTTCTCCGGGGCAACTTTCACCGAGAGATCGGCGAGGAAGATTCACACACACGGACTCCATTGGATATTAATTACGATTAATAGACACACGATCCTGTTTTTACCGTCCCCTCGCCTCGTAGATGGGTAATTTTTTTCTCGAAGAGCAAATAAATAAATTAATCCTCCTTCGAAAAACAAGAAGAGGAAATGAAATGGACCACGATAAAATCCGCGAGGTCGTGAAAAGTGAAAATAATCGCCACCTGGCAGCTAAAAGTTATCCAGAGTGTCATTTATCCTGACAGTATATTTTTGGGGGTTGGAGGAGGGAGGGGGTGTCAATACATGGGATATTCGTAAAAATACACTATCAAAGAATAGATACAGGGGAATAAATTTTAAATTTAGTGATTGCCCAGCAGCAAGTTGTTATAAAGTGTAAATAGAGAGTGAACAATGAAAGTTAATTGAGGAGGTTAACTGCACTAAACTCTGCGGGCAATAAATTAAACTGGAAGAATCGTAAGGAACTGTCAGATCGGGTTAGTAATTATGGGGTGCGGAGGGAGAAGAGGCAACAAATAAATCGTTTTTACAAAACGTGAGGAGCAGGGAAATGAAAAGATTAACGATGTTAAGTGTGCGAAAAATTCTCCAGACTGTTAATGAAACGGGAAAAATCGCATAAAATTGCACAAGATACTGTTGGAACTAATATGGAGAAACAAAGCGAGGATCAAAGACGAATTACGGACTGCGAAAGTAAAAAAAGATTACCAACGTTTACTTACTTTTGGGACATCCTGTTCAGAAGACGTCACGATTTACAATCTTATGTGGCTACGCAGAAGTCGTACATATTCACGCACACACACACAAATAATGTTAGAGAAGGCAAAATGACAGAGATTTTCACATCAGCAGACACATTTATAATATCTCTGAACTGCTTTTGGAGAAGAAGAAGAAAAAATTAGAGCGGGGGCAGAGAACGGAAACTGGAGCGAACGAGTCGATGACGTAACTCTGCCGGTTTTCTCAGGAGTGTTGGTCGATCCGCGTGACGAAAGCTTTACACGGAGTTTAGGAGCAGAAACTTGACGACGGAGCGAGGTGTCGAAACGTCGCGTTATCCTCTTTTCACCCTCGTCTGGTGGACCTACTTAGTTCAGTTCACCGACGTTGGTTCCCTCAACGGATCTGAAGTTGTATAGCGAATGAACGAGGTCTGTGGTTCTGTCTCGACGGAAAAAAGGAAGACACGTTACAAATGGAACCTACTTAGTCGAGTCTGACCCTGGCTGATAACTCGACGTTAAAATTATTCGTTACTAATTTCGTGCGTCTCCTTCCGCCGAGGAGTTTGTCTCGTCCGCCCACTTTGTGCTTTCTTCAAATTCCGTCGGGCTCGGTTGTGACTCGCACGGAGGAGACTCAGGAGAGGCAATTCCCCCGGCCGTTCATTTGGGACGAGCTTCGACTATTACCGATATATTAGACAAGAAAGCTAAGATTGGCCGTCGGAGGTTGAGCGTGACGAAGGCCCGCGGCTGTCAAGCGCCGTGGTGTTGCTGGAGAGAGACGTGTTAGAGTACTCACCGCGGCCCAGGCTGGGGCGGCGAGGAGCAGGGCCCAGCCCAGCAGTGGCAGCATGGCGTCCTCCCTCGACGACGCGCGCAGAGCCACTGCGGTCCGGAGGCTGCGGCTGCAGGACCGTGGCAGGGCAGGGCAGGGCAGGGCCGCGGCTGGGGCCGGGGCCGGGGGCGGGGGTGCGGGGGCGGGGGCTCGGGGCGAGGCGAAGCCGCGTTAGTAGGCTGCTTGCTGCCAGGCGAGCAGGCCCCATCCATGGCTTCCTCGCCGCCGCCGCCGCCGTCGCTGGTCCTGCGGCCGCTGCTGCTGCTGCTGCTGCTGCTCCTCAGGGCCTCTCTCAGCGCCGCGGTGAGTAAAACCCTCCTCGCCTATGCCTATAACCCATAACGTCCGAAAGTCACCTCTCACGTGACAACAGTACTTTGTAGCTGCTGTCGTTCGTCACGTGGGAAGTGACATCGCTGTCTGGAAAATGTGCCTGGTCAGCTGAGCATCGCCGATGGTGCGATTAACATCTTCCGTCATGTATGAATGCCTTTTGTAGTCCATTTTTATAATAAAGACATTTACATCTGCAAGGGAGACACGACCTTTCGCAAACAACCTTTGCATTGAGAAGAACCGGGAAAAAAATAGACGTCTTACTGTTATGGCAAAGGCATGGAAATTAAACACATAAATAATAAAGGACCAAAGAACCTCATATCTTATGTTATGAGGGTCTAACTTAACGTTAACAGTATCAGGTAGATTCTTAATATGCAAAATTGCATAAATTAAACCTTTTACGAAAATATGGTTTCCGGTCTAAAATAGAAGCGGCGTTGTCAATGATTGAATTTAATAGTGTATCGTGTGATGAGATCGCCAGTGTTCAAGTAGACTGTTCGAAAAAAAAGTATGATCTCTAATTATTATTCTCTTCGTTTGGCCGGTATTACAGAACCCACAGATTTAACAATTAATTTTATAAACAACATTAATAGTGGTATGAAACCAAGTAGATCTTTAATTAAAACTTCTAAAAAATGTAGCTTTTAAAATAAATGTGTCAGGTCTTTTCATAAATTACCACTGAAAGGTTAATTAATGAATTCGTTGTGGGCATAACTCTTTAATTAGGTTGAGAGAGGAATTCATTTCAGATAATTCAATGCTGATCTGCTAAAAAAATAAATCCTGTCGGGTTGAGGTTGGTCAGTAAAATATTCTTAACGTAGTTAACGTTGTGAGGAAGATGAACAGGATTGGATAATAGAATAGCTTTGTCAACCGAGTTGTATACGCTTGATGACTTCTTTGTGGTGGGATGGTGAGATGAGTAACTCGGAAAACGGCCTCAACTAGTTGGTTTGCGGTGCCAATTAAATATTAAATAATGTCAGCAACGGGAAACAAACTGACGTCCGGCACTTCTAAATTTCCAATATGTCTGTTTTCCATTGTTTTTTTTTCACAATTTTCAACATACTGAGCCCAAAAATGTGTCTGGAGAATTAATATATATAAATCTCGATTGTGACGGTGGCAAGATGAAACAATTTCTCAAACTGATTTTTGAGTATGGCGATTCTTGATTTTGTGGCCTGGAATGACCTAATTAAAAGACACAGTATCGTGAATAAAATTTACGCAACACGTCACGTGGCTTTATTTACAAAGTTTGAATTTGACGTCATTTTAAAAAAAATCGCTGCTCCACGTCGACTGCGACCACGATTGGTTTTTGTATATTTATACAAACAGTTCTTTAATTAAAATATTATAAAAAATTAATGTTGCTCCTGTCCGGTTTTCAGCATTATTATTTGAGCGATAGGGGCTTATTCTTAATACTTGAAAATAAAACCAAATGCCATATTGAAACATTTTCAAAATTAAAATAATAACTAGAATAAAATCACAGTAATTCAAACCAATTCAAATAAAACATGGTTTGAATAATTACTAGATGTAGGAGTAATTTTGAAACATAATAAAAATTCATGGGTCCAGGCTCCTCTTGAAAACGGACGTTGTAGGAGCTACACGTAATTCAACATGCCATTCTTTGTGTTTTATTTATAATTTACAATATTATTGAAGAAACTGTCGTGTATATGAAAATGTGGCAAAAATTTTTCTAAATGTTTTTCAATTAAAATAACTGGTAAATTGCCATGGGAAAAGGCGAGATTAAGACGGAGACAGAATCGATACGCTGACCACTGCAGATGAAAGTCCACAGTCCTCAAGCTAGATCACTGACTCTAGAAAATTACTCCTACATCTAGTTATCATTTTAATTTTAAAAATGTTTGGTTCTATTTTCACGTATGACGAATATGACCTGTTTCCGAATTGATAATATTGAAAATATCTGAAAGCATGTATATATGTATACAGAGAGAACAATTTTGAGCTATTTGAAGCATGTATATATGTATACAGAGAGAACAATTTGGAGGTCTTTGAAGACATGAGGGCTTTTTAAAGTTAGCATTAGGGAGAAATGAACAGAAGAGGGTGGCAAATGATGGAATGCCTTAAGCAGATTAGGGTAGCTATGTAGAACGTAAAGGCTTGCGCAAGATAGGTTAGCATTGAGGGTTGCATCAGACTGGTCTTAGGACTGAATACAAAGACAACACTTTCTTTATTAATATTCGATAAATTGAGACTGATTTTGTACATATAGGTACAAGCCACAATCATTCATTTAAATTCCTCGAGGAATATATATATATATATATATATATATATATTAATTGCTTGGGTCACTGAATTTGAATTGAAATTTATTTTTCTGTAAAAAGCTTCTGTTTGATAAATCAAAACTTATTTTTAAAACCGTAACAAAAATCTTTGAGGGCAAAATTCGAAAACATTAAAATGGGCAGATATTTTAATTAAAAATATATTGTAAAGGTTATTCATTTGCATAATAATTGCAATAAACCGATTAAATCGCAAAACATTTGTTTACAGTAGTTACATATATGATTTCTTTCATACTTGAAAATAAAACTCAACGTTTCATTCCTTTTTAAGAACTTAAAAGGATTGTCTACTGCTAACTGTGAGAATAAATTTCTTATTTGATGTGATGTTAATGAAACACATCTCCCGTTATTCGGAAAGGCGTGAGGATAGTGAGGATACAGACCGTCCTACCTGTTACAGGTTTTCTAGTGTTTTCCCTGCATCTCTTTCAGGTGAACAACTAGGTAGGATCATTAAACTACAGCTCGGAACCTGTGTCAGGATCACCCTCATGTAGCCTGTTAACACCCCTCCCCCCCAAACAAAAAGAATAGTCAACCCTTGGCTACATTGCTCTACCTTCAACGACCCCTATTTTCAATTCCCTTCCTATGCTATTAAGGGGAGTTGTCTGTTTGAGGATCACCCTCATGTAGCCTGTTAACCCTTCCCCGCCTCCCAAAAAAGACAGAGCTATTAGAAGGAGGCCTTGGATGTGGCTGTCACCCCAAGAATTGGTTCTCTTCTTTTTGGAGGGGGGAGGAGGGAAATCTACATGACTGTGATCCATATACTGGCAACTCCACTTTAGTAGTATTTAAAAAAGGGGAGAGGGGAGAACTCTCGTTAGGAGCAGAAGGACTTCTTCATCAGAGAAATCTTTAGTTTGCTTTTGTATAATATACGAGTCAGTTCGTTTACGACTGCAGATACGTAGACTCAGTGATTTATGTAATAAGTGGGTATAAAATAATACTGTCGAAGGAGAGGGAGGAGGCCGAGACTTAGGCAAAGTGACGTCACCTCTGACGTCATGAACGGTTGCGTGTCCCTGTGCAGCTTTCAACAAATTTCGATTTCGTTCTCTGAAACAATCGATGGAGAAAGTATTCACAACTCACATTATTATGTTATATATATATATAACATAATTAATTAATTATGTTATATATATACTATTTTAACGATTTCAAAATAAAGGCAACAGTTGTAACATATAATTCATTAGTTATTTATTTTCTTCACATTCTTCTTCAGGTGGCACAGATTAAGAATAAAAAAAGTATCTTAAACGCATAATTTTAAGTTACATTTCTGCTCTGATATGAATTTTGTATCGACGTTATTCAGAAGTGTTTCCAAATTATAAAAAACAATTTATTAGTAAAAACTGAAGTCAAAAATTTATTTTGATATAACAAAAATTAGAACCTGTTAATAAAACAGATGTTAGCACGACGTGACGTTTCGTTTCCTTTTTTTAAATTTGTTCAGGTGCAATTATAAAAATTCAAAGATACAAAGAATTTTCGAACATGACATTCATAATAAAATTATGTGATAAGTTATTGAACATTAGTAACAATTTAATTCTAGAATTAAGTACACTTAATTTAACGACCAATTACAGACCGTAAAGTATTTATTTAAACTGTCCGACGTTTTGTCACCGGGGTTCGCGCTTCATCAGTTAATTTCTTCAAATGTCAGTACAAAATAGTTAGAAAGTAATACATAAAATAATTAGCGAAATTTGAAGTCACTTACGGACATTCATGAAAATAAATAATAATAAAAATTGTAAGATTAGATAAACGAATAGAGGTAAAAGTGTATAAATTACCCGAGTTATTCCCAAAAATGGCAACAAATTGTCGGTTTAATTAAGTTAAACTTAAATATTACTATTCTTTTTAATGGTAGTGACTGGACCGAAACGATGTCATTTAAGAGTATGGGAAAATTGCTTATAATATTAACAATTTAAAGACATTTAAATTTTTTAAATGTGCCCTGAAAAGGGTGGAGAAATGTTTAAATTTATTTTAAAGTGTGAATAAAATGAAATAGTAACTAAATAAATGTTTTGTGACTTACTGTAGCTATTGCATTTATTATGAAGGGGAATAAATTTTATAACATATCTTTAATAAATAAATAATCTGTGTTAGTTGATGTCTTCCCTGAGGGGTTAACTTGTACAAGGAGGAGCAAGTATCCCCGCCTTCTCCGTGATTGTGCGCTTTATCTGTGAGCAGAGAGACTTATTTACGATAGTCTGAGGAAGGCGAGAGAAGATAAGGTTCTCTCTGCTTGGTAACACCCACGGGCAAGCAAGTGCCCAAGGTCGGACGCACAGTCTCAGCCATTCATTAACAGCCAAAAAGAATCCGCCACAGATCCTCTGTTATCATTATAGGTCAAAACTATCTTAAATAATTAATTAGGGAAAAATTCTGGAGGTGAGCGTGGTTTTCAGTAAGAATTAAAATTAACTGAACCAGTGGTGGGGGGTTGTAAGAGTCCTACTCGAACGCATAAGAGCCGTGGAAGCAGTAACTCAAGACATAATAGGTGGGGGGTCACCTTTTAGCTGCTTCCTATTTTACTGAAAATCAAACATTAATTTTATGGCTTTATATTTGGTCGGTGCCGTTTCATTCATTTGTCTCTGCCCGACACTTGAGTCTAATTAACCGAGCTGTTGACAGGAATAAAACCCCAAAAAGAAAAAAACTCAACGCAGTGGTGCCAATCCAGTGTAGGGCGATACGTTTAGAAACACCCTTTACGGAAACGTAAATGATATACACTAATAAATTAATAGTCGCACTTTACTTCGTTTCGAACTTTTAAAAATGTTTTGTCGGGTTAAAACCTGTTGCTCTTCTTCTTTTACCACAGCGGATTCCAGCTGATCATCGTGCGCGTGTTCATATTCAGTGATATTGCAGGTTGTTGGACTCGCTCTGTAAATTTCCCTTGTCTCGTCTTCTTCCTTCTTCTTCCGCGATGATCCAAGTACCTTTCTTCAGATACGACCGATGCAGTGTTTCGTTTCTCTTAAAAATTCGTGTCAAGATGGATCTTTTACCCCCTTATTTACACTTCTCAGAACCTTCTCATTTATCTCCCCACTTTCTTTTTTCTACCATTATCTTCCCCTACACCACATTCACAAATTTCTAGATATTTCTTCTCACTCTTTCCTAATGTCTACGTTTATGATATGCTCAAATCTATCCACTTGGCCAGGTTCTTTAGCCATTACAGTGATAGACCTGGGAACTGGTTGGTTGGTTATGAAATGGTAATTAAAGGACAACGTGTAGGTTCTCGATTTAAAAGTTGAAAAATATATATTCGAGACGGTTAACAGCCCTAGGACTGGTCTGATGCAACCCTCCATGCTAACCTATTTTGCGCTAGCCTAACTTCCACTTCCCACATCCTCCGTCCTAATCTACTTAGCGTATTCCATCCTCGGTCTCCCTCTCTGTTCTTACCCCAAAAACTTCCCTTTAATGTTAATTTTACAAGACCCTCGTGTCACAAAACGTGGCCAATTAATCTATCCCTTCTCTTGGTCAGCGTCGTCCATATTGTTCGCTTTTCTCCTATTCTGTTCAGAACTTCCTCGTTAGTTTCTGTATCCACCCATCTCCTTCTCCTATGGAACCACATTTCAAAGGCTTCTATTCTGTTCCTTTCCGCAACTCCAGTCGTCCACGTTTCGCACCCATACAACTCCACGCTCTATACGAAAATTTTTAGCAACGATTTCTTAATATTCACACTTATATTACCCGTAAGTAAATTCCTCTTTTTCGTGAAAACCTTCCTTGCTACTCTAGTTATTATGCTTCCTAAGTAGCATAATTCCTTAACTTCCTTCAAAATATCTCTTCCCAATCTAACAGCCTTTGTTATTCCACTGTTTCTCACACTAAACTCTCTATTAATCATCATATAGAACTCTATCTCTAAGACCATGTTCATGCTATTTGACTGTTAACTAATTTCGGAAAATTTTGGCTAGTTGGCGAAGCGATTCGATCTCTCGGGTACTTCACAGCTTCACCGCTCTGAGAAACACAACTATTTGATCTACCTTTTTGGTCTCCAGATACTTTGAAGAGATCGTTTTCCAGCGGGGATGTAATAACCAAAATCTTTGCTAGCATTATTATAGAATTCATGACGTCCGAATATATTAAATAACAGTTACAGTAAGGCGCTACAACCCGCGTGTCCTTCGTCGCTGTACCCATCAAAGTCTTCTAAGGCTGGTCGAAATAGTGTAATTATATGCTCATCGCTTTATCTTCATCTTCCCGCCGAGATGGCATGGAGAAGACGAGACACGTGCGGACGCTTTTCTGGTAGCTGATCTCGTGCAAGTTGTTAAAACAGCAGGAAGTGGGTGAATTCCAATGGCGGCCAGCCTCACGCCTCCGTGGTGGGCGAAGAACCTGTTATCGTTGCGTCACGACTTCATTTCCATGCTGCTGCATGACCACCTGCTCGTCTTCAGCGACGTGCACTCGGTGCATCTGCAAACAATTAACAACTTGTCCTAAACATTCGACTAATCTCTTCTTATATCTCCTTCATTTCCACATTAACCGATTGATTTTTCCTCTCTTTTCTGGAATATCCGACCAATGCGTATAATAACACGGGACTGTAATTCTTTACAGGATAATTGTACGATTTCGATTTGTTCTTGATTCGTCCTCTGTGTAATAAATCGCCACTTTGACTTAATGTTCTTCTCTTGAAACTTCAAAAGTCAGTGGAATCATAATAAATATATAACAAACGGCAATATATATATTTCGTTGGATTCTCTGAAAACCGTACATGCATTCAATAATATAAGAAATATATACAGAAGGTGTATATTAAAAAATGAACGAGAAAGTATAACTACAGCTTCTTAATTAGAAACTATTTAACTTATTTTTATTTCGAAATTACATATTTGTTTCATGCTATATAAATATAAATTTCAAAAACAAAAATTACGTAGGTATGTGACGTTTTTAAAAGATTTAAAAATATGACAATAATAGGAAACATCAACCAGAAAGAAATCATTACGTAAATGTCAGAATATGAGAACAATTTGAAGAAATTGAAGGGATAGATTAATAGGCCATGTTCTGAGACATGAGGCATTAGAGGGAAGTGTGTGTGGTAAGAATAGAAGAGGGAGGCTAAGGATCGAATACGATAAGCAGATGAAAAGGCTTGCTCATAATAGGTTAGCATGGACGTCTTAGGACTGATTACCACAACAAGAACAACTACATGACAGCTGAAACTGTAGAGGGAAACCGAGAAATTATAATATATTTTTAAGGAAAGTAAAGGAATTAATTCCTGACGTTGAAGTAAATTCAGGAAGTGGCTATGGCAGGACAGGAAACTCACAGCAGGGCTTACTTCTTTCACTAGTCTTAGGTAGTAAAATAGTTACCACTGTTTTATAGGAAATGAGTGTAGTGTAAACGTTTTGAACCTGAACCCTTATTAAGGGTAGTTTGAAGGAAGATCTCATCATATCAGTATTAAAATAGGTAGCACTTCGTAGATTACAGCAATGAGCTTTTAAGTTGTAGTTTGACCTCTACAGGTGGAGCCGGAAGGGAGTTGAGAGGCAAATAACAGCAAAATGAACTGTCTATACTGGGATAAATAGAATTTGCTGGGAATATTGCACTTCGTGAATTTTAAGGAAAAATTATTTTATCTTTTCGAAATTTTTTGAATGATGAAATATTAGTTCGAAATTAGGTTTTTATAATAACAGTTTGCTATTACATAACCTTATGGTTTGTGCGCAGATGTAGAATAAATGATTTATTAATACTTTTGTATGGGAAAATTTAGATTTTTTTGTCCATAATTAATAATTCACGTCTTTCTTCAGACTACCCTTAAACGTAGCGTCATTGTACAAAGACATGCAGATGACGTCGTGCTCCTCGTCCATTCGCGAGTCGGTGTCGAAGACAAAGGGAAAAGCCAGCGAATCTGTTGCGCTGCTCTAGGTGGCGGTAGTTTAGTGATGGTGGTGCGCATTCCCGAGGGAACCTGTTCCGTCCGTGGTAAGGGGTCGTTCGCCCCAGGGATGTCCAGGGCGCGTCTTAATTAAGTCACAAAATCAATTTGTCATGTCGCACCACTAGCGGCACAGAAACAGAGAAAAAAAGATGGAGGGGGGAAGAAACAACTCTCTCTCAGAGAGAGATCAACCATCTGGCAGCGTGAGCTCCTCGCGAGGACTGAGCGTTATGGGAAAGGGGGCTACAGGAATGTAGCAAAGAACGTACGTAGGATCTAAAGAGGACCGCAGTCAACGGTGGAATAGCACTTCGTCTCAATACTTGTCTAGTTCGATGATTTTGAGATGATGTCACCCAACACGTCACTAAACTCGCAGAGCCTTCCTAGTTTGTCATTGAATTTATTTGAAGTCCTGGAGGACGCAAAGTCTTCACCGACAACGACATGAAATCCTTCTGCCGAGTTCTATAGCAGAGGCTACTTGACAGTCTCAGATAAAATTCATATTTTGTTGGTGCATCCCCAAGTTTGAGTAGCTCAGAACTATTTTTTTTAATTTCCTTCGTATCCGGTTAGTGTGTAGGTGTCTATTATTTTCCAAATTACTCATCACCCGGTTGTCCGGTCACTTGCAAATGAACTGCGTCGTGTTGAGAACATTCTAGTCTGATGTTATATTGTCATGCGCTCCGTGTAACACAAAGATATCCATTGCAAATAAAGAAAATTCAATTTTCGCATGGTGATTCCTTCAAGGAGAAACAGTTTGTGGCTTGTAGTTACTTTATGCAAACTATGAATGGTAACTAGGGTACAAGCCAGTGACACTTAAGGGAAGGCAAGAATACCTGTGGGGGTTTTCTCTCGCAGGTATTTCTCTCCAGTGTGACTGCGGGGCTCACCTATGTCGGGAATGCCTCGTACTGTCTCTGTTTTTTTTTAAATCAAAGTTCTTACATGCCGAGGCAGGTATATGTACTGGGGTCGAAGACCTTGAGCATAAGACAAGAGTTGCTCGCTGATTCCATTGAATCATTCGGTCAACTGCCTCCTAAAACTGGTGGCGATACGCAGAAGGGAATGCTGCGACCCCACAGCAAACTCGTCTCCCGTCATTCGGAAGGACGTGATTATAGTACCTAATGTCCGACCTACCTGAGGCATGTTTTCTAGGGTTTTCCGTGCATCTCTTTAGGTGAAACACCGGGTAGGATCCTTAAACTATAGCCCGGGTGCCTTAGTCAACCCTTGGCTACCTTGCTCTACGTTTTGCATCCCTTTTCAATTCCCTTCCTATGCTATTAAAGGGGAGTTTCCTGTTTCAGGATCACCCTCATGTAGCCTGTTTATCCTCCCCCCCAAAAAAATAGAGACACTTAAAAGCTGAGTTTTGTTACATCTTTTCAAAGTTTTAGAAGTTAATTAGATAGATTTATTACGTTACAATGGGCTGAGTCCGGTGGCAACATACATTTAATATTCCAATAAAGGAATATAAGTTAAAAAGCTTATACTAATATAAAAATTCAATATACAAATTAACACTAATTAAGTTCCAATATAAAGATCTAAATTCTGAACATATTAAAACAGTATGCGTAAAGAAATGGTTAACAATTCTCAACCGGACCTAATGAAAATTTAGAAGTTCCGAAACGTAAGGTGAGATGAATTTTTCCTGAGAGATGAGAAGGCTGATGGTGATGATCCTATCACCGAGCTTGAATGAGCCAAGGTCGCTCACGCGTCGCGACGGTCAACTTAGGCACGCACAAGCAGTTTTCGCACGTTCGTCCCAGATCTCGCTCCTCTCACAAGCGTGCGGTCATGCGTGCGTCTGTCTGTTTGCGGCGGAGCTGTGAAACGCAAGAACCAACATCGCCCCGCAAATATTGCTTTTCCTCTCTTACGTACTTCTGGCATCGACAACGGCGGTCACAAAATAACTACACATAATAATCCTCATATCATGCCCATAACGGGTTTTTTACATTCCCACAATTTCTGTAATTTTTCTTACATTACTTGCGATATCCTAGATAATCCTAGGAACTGACCTTGGAATAATTTAGTACTTTATGCCTCCTATTACTTTGTCATTCTTCGTTTTTTTCTTGTACCTTCTCCTTAATTAGCTCAGTTTCAATCCAGAAAGAGTGCGGCATGGACCGAAACCCCGGATCTACTTTTGGTAATTGTATATCCTCGGAAAACGTATAAATATCTTCCTTTGTAAATAATTTTGAGTATTGAAGAGAATAGTGGCCACTAAATAAGAACCCCACGCAACTTCCATATTTCTTTGTATTTAGAAGGTCTTCAAAAAATTAGACGCAAAGTCAATATTGCTTCTCTTTCCCCTACATTATTTATAAAACCAATCTGATCTTCTCCTAACTCGTATTCTACTTGACGTTCCATCCTCCTATGTATTATTTTCGTTAATATTTTGCTAACATGAGATACTAAACTAATTGTCCTGTGCTGTTCGCATCTTTCAGCCCCAGTCTTCTTCGGTATTGGTATAATTTTGTTGTTACTAAAATATTCTGATATTCTTCCTGTTTCGTAGACTTAGCAAACTATCCTGAACAGCCATGATATTGCTTCTTATCAACTCCGTTGTAATGTTATCAATTCCTGGCGCTTCACAATTGCTCAGGTCTGTCAGCCATTGCCCTATCAAACACCGGCCTTAAAATTTTGTCCCCCAGCTCTTCACCCTCCACCTCCTCTTCTTCTATGACTAACTGATCTAGATACAGCTCTTGTAGAGATTCCTTCCATCATTCTGTTTTTTCTTCTTTATCCAAAATTGGCTTCCCATCCGCTCTCCTGATGTTCGTGCTAATATTTTTCCTCTCTCCAAATGTTTCTTTGATTTTCCTATAAACTGTGTCTATTTTTCTTTTCACCATTAAATTTAAAACCGCTTTGCATTTTTTTGTTGTCAAGCCTCTTTGGCTGCTTTGCACTTCCTATCTATCTCATTCTTCAAGCATCTGTATCGCTCTTTACCATTTTCATCTCGCGTTTTTATATTTACGCATTTCATCATTTATCTTTATTATTTATAATGTTATCCCAGCTTTCCTATTGGTCTTAGCTATTCTTCCTATTTTTTCTTCGGCTGATCTGGTTATTTCTTCCTTCAACAGTGCCGATTTCTCTTGTATATTTTTTCTTTCTCCTTTCTCTATTAATCTACTCTTGACATCTTCTATGAAGCTCTGCAGAACCTCCTGTTGTTTCAGTTTTCTAATTCCCATCTTTTTGTTCTAAACGTGGACGGTAGGACTTGTAGAAAAGAAAAGAATAGAAGCATTCTCCGCTCTTAGTTAAAATCTGGTGAGAAAATTTTGTTTCCAGAGACGGTTCCGGCAGAAAAAAAAATTTCTTGCACCTATAATATTTAATTCATATGTATTTTAATCTATTCAAAATTCAGTTTCATAAGAAATTCCATCGCGTTTGTTTTTAACCGAAGAAATCTCAAAGTTGTTGTCAAAACGTCCGTCAATGAATAAAATAAAAATTTTGGCGTCCCTGCTTTTTGGTCGTTAATTTCATTCTTTTGAAAACCAGACGTTAAATGATGTATTATTAATATTATTGTAGATGACTGGAAGTTGACTAAAAGTACTACTGAATTCAAAGGTCTTGACGTAATTAATTAAAAGTTTTATTTTTATATTCCTGGCTTACAGAAATAGTTGGTAGGTAATATATTGGTAATTTGAAAGTTGTTCTGTGAGGCGAGTTGTGATGCTGCTGATGAGAACGCTCTAAATTTTTTTTGATGAAAGTGTTGAGTAGGATACATCTGTCTGTGAGAGAGGGTGAATTAAGGAGAAGAAGAACAAATAAGGACATAGAATAGATACTCAAAGGTGAAGGTGTTGTTACATTTATTCAGTGCAAACGATTAGCTTGGGATGGCGAGGAAGGTTAAACGTGGGACAATGTAAGGTAAGAGGAGTTGGGGACGAGATGGTTACTGGATCTGAGTGTTACGAGGATTGGAAGATGGTTTAAGAGAGGCCCAGGATGTAGCGGCGAGGAATGCTGTGTTTAGATGATATCTGTTCTTTTTATGATATGTTTTCTCCTGTGCAGTGATAAATGGAGGTATATTTCGCAAGCTCGAGAAACTATGCAAACGGCTGGCTCATAATTTGCTCACTAAGCAGGACGTTAGGAGTGTCTCAGATGCTTCCAACAGGACTGAAAAATTAAGTTATGCAACGGAGGGCGAACCTTTTAACGTCTTCATATCTAGGCCAGACTCTGGCTGGCTGACTTTCTCCTGCGATTGAAACGAGCCCAGGTGTTCCTCCAAAAAGTCAACACTCACTGACGCACGCACCTAGAGAGGGTGAAACCCCGAAAATACACGAGTAAGGGCAACTTCCTCAAGTTTGCCTCCATTTTAGGTGGGAACGATTAGGGAATTTCTTAAAGAAGAAATGGGCAAAAGCCCGATGGTGATCAAAGTAAAAGGTCATCAATACACATTACTAATAATTTATAAAAAATTCTGTACTGAAGACATAATGTTATGTAACTTCCTCAAGTAAGTGGTTGGCCCTCGATTCTCCTCTGAGCCTTGGTCCATAACTGCTGCGGGTAATTTCTTCAATCTCTTTTACGACTGTTCAAGGTTTATTTAATGTCATATACCATCACAATTACAAGTATCAGTATCCCGTTTTCCTGTTCGTACAACGATAACTTAAAATCTCCCTTGAATCTAAAATTAATAACCTGTAACTTGATTAGTCTTTACATCCGGCAACACGCAAGTATGTCGTGAGCTTCAGCCACCAACAACTACCACTACTTCCTTTTTAAAGGGTTTTCCCACCCATACTTATTGCAGAATCTATATACCAACTTTAGGTTGTCTGTAGAAGGTGGGAACAAACAGGTGGGACAAGCCGAATAGGGTACCGGGAGTGACGTCAGCTCAGGACAGCATACGCCAAGTAAAACAAATAAGTAGTTAAACGACAGTAAACACATGCGAACTAGAGACCATTAGACACCAACAATAATTGCATTAGCCTTTATATACATAGATATTCATCACAGCTGTATTGGTTGTCAAATTTAATTTCTGTCGAAAGGCAAACACAATTTTTATCTCTTTTCAAGATAAACACGCAGGCACTAAGAAAATCTAAGTAAATATATAATAAGCTTTTGATGCATCTCTTTAGGTGAAACACCGGGTAGGATAGCCCGCATCCCCTCTTTTCAATTCACTTCCTATGCTATTAAAGGGGAGTTGCCTGTTTCAGGATCACCCTGTAACCTGTTAACCCCAAAATAATAGCGTATGCTCAGCAATTTTCATAACTAGAGCACTGCTATAAACGGATTCTTCCCTTTACAATATGTCTAAAAAATACATCACGGATTCCGTTTCTGCGGTTATCTTTCTTTTGGTGTTCTTTTCAGTCCTCCTGTTCGCTACCAGAAGCTCCAATATTTATCAGGTCTACTAAATAAACTAATTGAGGGAGACGATTCATTGATCAGGAGACCAACGAACATTGCCGTTCAGAGAGGATGAAGATGAGAGATGCTGCCAACCTACCAACGAGTTAAATAGTAGAAACAGTAGTTAAATGTTTTATTTAGCGTCTGATTTATGTAATCTTCTTCTTCCGTGGCTCTGCAGCCCATTCAGGGCCTGGGCCTGCAGGATCCACTGCGGACTGTTATCTTACATGACACATTCCAAGTGACATTGGAGTGACAAGTGGTCAGCGTATTGATTCTCCATCAGTCTTAATCCCAGTCCCCGTGCCCGTGACGGGGACCTCTGTGTTGTGAAGCAGCGACGCTAGCCATGGACTACAGGAGCTCGGCGGGCGATTTATGTAATAATTAAATAAAATTTCATATTGATCTGATAGTATAAACTTGTGGTGACAATTAGGCAAGTGTTTCACATTTGTGAAACTTCTGTTTGATACTATTTCGGTTCTAAGTAAATTTTGTAACGTGATGTTGTCATAATTAACACGTTGTCAGTCATTATTTCTCCATAGGATAGAATCCTGAAGAAGGTTCTTTTTGATTGAATTAAGAACGAAGTCTGAATCAGGACATGAGGTTTTATTTGATTATTAAAATAATAGTTTTTGGTAAGTAAACAAAATATTGGACGTGAAGAGAAGGCGGTTAGGTATTCGAGATGAATGAATGGCGAAACAAGAGGTAAGGTCAGCGATCGCGACGGATTCGTATAAAGGAAATGATGGAGGATGGAGGCTGTGGTTGGCGAGGTCAGCGAACCAACCAGCGAGAGTGGTGAACGCGAGGTTGTTAAGTGTAACGGATCATCGCATCGTCTGCCGCCGCTCTTATGCGCAATTACGGCAACGTTGAGCATCCAGCTGGCGAGCCTCTGGCCACGTGGTCTTGATGTTCTTCATCAGGGAGGGAGACCCCGAGTCCAGACACTGCTGTCAACATCTCAAATCTTAGCATTTTGCCAATATTGGCGACCTCACAACTTTTACTGTTATTTGCTGTGTGTACTTTGATACAGTTATTTAGTGACCGTTTTGTTTGGTCCAATGTAGCAAAGAAACGGATTCAGAAAAAGAAATTTTATGAACGACACAATGTTAGCTATGTATAGTGTCAAATTTAAACCTTGTGGTCAAGAAGGAAGGCGTGTCAGTAGACCAGTAAATGATGGATGTTTTATTTTATTTTTTAAAAAATTGGAACAATCTACTGATAGAAACGTATCATTCCTTCTTCCACCCCCTCATAATTTCGTCTATTCCTTTTCTGTTCTTTTTAAAAATCTTAATCTGTCACTGACACCCGAGAGGGGTGAGACTTTTACTCACCAAAACTAGGAAATCTTTTCCAATCGCCTTGGTACCGCGTTAACATTACTTCAGGTCGGAGTCGATTCTAATCTCTTCTAGTCTCTTCGGTCGACATTCTGCCGGTCTAGCTCGTCGCCGTCGCGCTTCTTCAGCCTGACAAACCTTACAGTGTACCATGTCACTGCCTTCCAGGTCTGAACGCTCCTCAGCTTCAAACGGATGATAGTCTCCCGTTTAACATATCTCGGAACATCCTATAATATAAAATTTTGCTGTTATATAAGGAACAACATCGTGATGTTTATTTTGAAATGATTTTTTCTTTCACTGTTAACTGATTCGCCATTATTTGATTTGACGATGTTGTACCGCAATATTGTTTACTCTCCTTTAAAATACTGGAACCATCTGAAGAAAAGAAGAAACTTCCCCAACGACTGAACTCTGAAATTATTTATTTGTCCGTGTCAAATAAATACCATCCAAAACTTAATTTTATTTAGGAAATGTTATGGGCAACATAAATACCGGAATGTTTTTTAATTACTTGCGTTTTGCAAGGTACCATTCTAGGTCTATTGCATGCCAAATGTTGAGGAGTAGGATTGTTTCTTAAAGATGATGTCAGTTTTGTGAGCGAGACTCAAACACATAGTATAGGAAGGCGACGCGTTCACGTCGTTGATAAGCTTCCTTCATGTCATGGTTTTTTCAATGAACGGTCACAGAGAAATTCCTAGCGGCTACTTTTATTATTTGTTTTTGAGATTACAGCAGTTCTTGAAGGAGGGTTCAAGTCCTTTTTCTGTGTCTGCTCTTTTCAAAGTTCGTTCCTTGTATTGATGATTCCCGTGGCCGCATTGTTGCCCTTAATCCCAGGTGATGGCATGTGGCTCCATCAATCTCGCTGCGTGGGCGTGGGTGGTCCAAGGTCAAGCACGCGCGGCAACCAGCTCGCACCCAACCACCGCAAAGTCTCTTCCACTTCATATCTTAGGTCTTCACACCGCGTTACTTGCGCCAATAAGAATCGTTGCCGAGGTACAGATCGCGAGAAATACAATGATGTTTGAGATGCAAGGGAGAGAAGGGAGTAACATCGTCAGGGAGAAATAAACGTTGGAGACGAACTACTACCATTTTTAGTAATATTTTTAATAACGGGATATTCACTGTGTCTTACCGCACCCTTTAACTTTCTCAACATATTCAGATTTACATGGACAGTTTTTCAGAACAGCTTCTATACTACCCCCCATTTGTCGCGACAAAGGTTCGTGTTAAAGTCTGCCACTGATTTCAGACTTTCGCCTCTGAATATAGTAAGAATTCCTGAAAGCGACTTGGTGAGGCTTGTTCGTCTTTCCAAAGTAACCAATATGAAGAAACGTCCTTGACATACGATTTCAACTTGAGTGTTCTCCGAGTTGAACGGAAAGACGAGGGAAGTGAAGTAATCCTGGAGAGTGCAGAGCCGTGTCCTTCCCTAATCCTGGCGACGCTGGTGATGGCAAGCCAAGGGAGGATCTCCGATTACCGCGACTCAGCCCCGATCAAAGGCCGACACATCGCATCACATCCTGTGCGTGAACCCAACACCGTCTCAACTCTCAGCAATACCACTTCCACAACTTTGGCCCCTCAACCATGACCGCGGCCTAGATTTGAAAGTTACGGACAATGGTCAACGTGTCTAATTATTTAACCTACAAATGGACCTTTTTTCCCAGGGCCAGATGAAGATAAGGAGCTCCAATTTTTATGTTACCTGTTTCGTTATTCTGAAAACAATTTAACAATTTAGTCCAGTGGTCAGGAAACGGTACCTAGCGAGTGTTTCCCCGTAGTTCCGGAAAAAGAGAGAATAATGAAACCCCTTGTTCACTTACTATGTTTATTAATTTTGCCTTTGGTTTTTACCAAATACAGCCATTCTTACCAATAGAAAAATATCCAACGCTATAGTCAAATACAGGAACCAAAGTGACTGACTCTTGGATCCAAATGTTAGCGACAGAGCAGACAGAGACAAGTTCGTTGCATAGAAGGGAAGTGATGCTTACAACTCAATTTTAGTTATCTTCTTCTAATTATTTGGAATTTTAAAAATATGAAGTATTAAGTGATACTCAAAGTTTAAATTTTTTTATTGAACTGAAGACTGTTTACAATATTTGTTGCTGTTGTTGTGGTATTCACTTCTGAGACTGGTCTGATGCAACCATCCATCCTAACCTATCTTACGCAAGCCTTTACGTTTCCGCGTAACTAGCACAACCCACATCCACCCTAATCTTCTCAGCGTATTCCATCCTCGGCCTCCTTTTTCTGTTCTTACCTCACACGCTTCCCTCCAATGCTAATTTTAAAAGACCCTCATGTCTTAAACGTGGCCTATTAATCTATCCCTCATCATTTTCAACGTCCTCCAGATTGATGGCTTTTCTCTTATTCTGCGTAGAACTTTAGACCCATCTCATTGTCCTAAAGCAGCACATTTCAAATGCTTCTATTCTTTTCCTTTCTGCAACTCCTACGGTTCACGTTTCGCACCCATATAACGCCACACTCCACACCGACATTGTTAGTAATAATTTGCTAATATTCATAATTATATTACCCGCAAGTAAATTCCTCTACCTTGCCTGTGCTTTCCTCCTCTTCTTATTATCCTTACCAAGTAGCACAATTCCTTAACTTCCTTCAAAATATCCCTTCTCAATATAACAGCCTTTGATACTCCACTGTTTCCCATACTACACTCCATCGCCTTGGTTTTCCTTGTATTAATCCTCGTGTTTAACTCTAGGACCACGTTCATGTCAATTATTATGGTTTCCAAGTCTTCTTCTGACTCCCCTAATACTACAAACAGCAAGGTTTTATTTCTTATCCTTGCAGTATGATTCCTTTTCCATATTCCGTTTTAGCTTTCTTCATCACCTGTTCTATATAGAGGTTAAACAGCTTGGCTGACAGACTACATACTTGTCTTAATCCTTTCTTGATTTCTCCTTTTTTTGGCATTCAATTCTAATTACTGCTGAGTGCCTTCTGTAGAGGTTATGGATAATCCTTCTTTCTCAATATTTTATTTCTGAGCTCTTCAAAATCGTTAATAGTGCGGTCCAGTACACATTATCAAACGCTTTTTCTAAATCTACAAACGCCATGAACGAAGCCTGTTTTTTTCTTATCTTGTTTTCTAAAATTAGCCGCAAAGTCAATATTGCTTTCCTTGTCCCTACAATCTTCGTAAAACCAGACTGATCTTCTCTTAACTCGCATTCTATTTGTCGTTTCTTTGTCCTATGTACTATTTTCATTAATGTTTTTCATGCATGAGGTACTATACTAATCGTCCTGTGCCGTTCGCATCTATCAGCCCCAGTCTCCTTAAGACGAAACTTTTTATTTAAGTGAAGACGGTTAGTAATATATGTTTTTAAACATAACATTTGCGAAGTTTAATAAGATTCGTTTTTGTTTGAGGAAGGGAGTGGGGAGGAGGTAGTACTTCCTGGCGTTGCCTGGTATAAGCGATATTATTTTGGGAAAAATATGTATTTTCTGTACATAGTAAATAATTAAACGTTATAATAATTTGAGTAGTATTGCAGCTTCAGTACACTCATTTATGACTACAACATTTTTTTGTCTTAAACTTGACTGGTTATTTTTGGGAAAATGTACTTAAATGGAAAACTGAAATTCTGTTTGGGACTAGGTCAGTAGGAGTAACGTATTATTTTACTTTTAGTATTATAAAATGCATCAGTTTAATTTTCATAACAGTTGAGGTAATGTCAGCGTTGCAAAAGCTGTCCGTTGACCTCTGGAGGGAGGGAGAGGGTGTGACCGTCGAGGATTTGCAGCAGCAGAGAAAGGAATGCGGCTGGACGTTTCCACGTGGCTAGACAGGCATTCCTGGAGTCGCTTCCCCAGGGATCGCATTGTGTCGACGCAGCTCCCGGGGATCACATTCGCCTAGGCAGGCTCGCAGGCCAGCGACATCCCTCTCAGGCACCGACGCCAGAAAAATACTTCTACTATTAACAGCCAAGTTCTTTATTACGTAAACCGAAGTTCAAGGTTAACAATTCTGTGAAATCAAATATTGTACATGAGACCATAGAAGCCAAAAAAAAGGCAGTAAGTCACTCATCTATCTTCTAACAGAACAAGAAATTATCAATCAAATAGAGAGGTTAACTAATAGTTCACTGTTCTACTATTATTGTCAATTTTTTTCTGCGAAATGAGGAGGGGGAGTATATTAATTTAAATGATAAATTATGAGTCCTTTAGATTAGTTTAAATGCGACGAAATCACGCAGATGCAAATTACTCCTTATATTTGGGACTTCACCAGGCACATTCCTTCAGAATTGAAGTATACAGATGTAAAGAAATAGCGGTCCAAACGTATAAAAGACGTTTCGTCCTAACTGCATCCAAGGACAGTTACAACCGAAAATTTTCGAATTTTTAAAAAAAGAAGGACTGTAAACCTCGCTAAGTTCCAAAAGTGAGAAGGAAACGTTCCAGGAAATTTAGATTTTCCTGTGAATTCTTTTTCTTCTTATGCATTCAGCCAAGGCTGTCTCAAACATTTTATTCTATTATGTCCTACTCCATGGTATTATTCGCCATCTATTGTTTCTTAGCCACTTTCTTTCATTGCCCAACCACCTCGTACACGGGTCTACCTCTCCTTCTCTGTCCCTCTGGCTTTAAAAAAGTAATTTTCTTCACTGGGTTTTCATCTTCATAGTTATATATGGCCAAGCCATCTTAGTCGGGAGACTACTTTTACTATGTATGGTTCTTTGAACTTTTGTTGTAGTTCAAGTCGTCTTTAATTTAATGTAATGGAATAATAAAATCAGACGTTAAGTGATATATTGAATACGATTCTATGATGTATGCATTTTATAATAATACTTAATTTCGAGACATGGAAGTACTGAAAATATGAGATCATATGACGACGATTCCAAAAAAGGAACAGAAAGAATCGTTTATTTGTCAATTATTCAGCATGTGTAATGGAGTGCCGAAATGATGTGGCAAAAATCAATTTTATGCCTGATGAAGACTCAAAAGGAAGGTGAAAGGTTGCATTTTGATTAATTAATTAGTAATAAAATTAACTACCGATTTATAAACCATCTTTTCATTGGTTTAAACTTAATTATAAAATTATGTTCGCCTTGAATTATTCGTTAAGGATAAAAAATCTTAAATTATTCATTAAAAGTAGATTTTAATAAAAAAATTAATGACTAAAATTATAATTCTGATAAATAATTTATTTTTAATCACCATAAATACGATAAGGTTAAAAATAAGCACAGTGTTGTATTTATGAGGGTTTCAGAGGAAAAGTTATCTAGCCAATCAATTAACTTCTGTTTTACAAAATAATTAATTCAAATCGATTTACGACGAATTACAGGCAAAGTTTTTATTTATTTTCTTCAAGAAATTTTTTGTATTTAATGACTGATTGTAATATGTATATATAATTTGGGTTTGAATTAGTATCAATTTTAATAAAATCCAAACTTCCATTTTATTAATTTTGATCACAATTTTTAAAAAGTACATTAAGGATATTTAATTTGGTCTTATCAGTTGTAGATGACTATGGTATGTCCTTGCATTACAATTTAAATATATATAAAATTATCAAAATTAAGAGAATATAAATTTGGTTTTCATTAAAATTGAGACTGATTCAAAGCCAAGTTTTTTTTCATTTATGTTTTTATCCAATTAAGCCGAGGTTTCGTCACCATAATTAAGCTTCTGTCCTCGGCGAGTCCCAGTTTAGATTTTTATACAGCTGACTTCCTTTGTACATCAAAATGTAACATTGGAAGAAATCGCCTCGCGACGTTGACGAAAGTAGGTTTCATAAATTTTGTCAGTAATTGGTCGTAAAATTATTTGATTGAAAAGAACCTATTTTAATATTGGCAAAACAGGGCCGCGTGTTGTCACATTGTGCCGTTTAATAGCATTGGAAGGGAAATAATAAAAGTAAGGGCCCCTGGGTTAAGGGTGTGAAGGACATTATCCACCCCTGTCGGTGCTTCTTCTGTGCTTTCAGATCGTTTGCTACAAATGTCTCCCAGAAATAGACATAAATGTAAGTGAAATAGTTCCTCTAGAGAAGTTGGCAGAGGACGATGTGTGTCCGTATGTAAGAGAGAATGTGAGCGTGACTCTTCACTGTTTATTGGCGAACTCTGAATGAACTCGTACAATGTTTCGAGCAGACTTTGCTAGGAATTAATTTACTTCATAATAAAAAGAAATAAAAAATATAACGGAAGATCAAATTTGAAATAAGATAATGTTGTTGTGGTATTCAGTCCTAAGACTGGCCTGATGCAACCCTCCATGCTAACCTATCTTGCGGAAGCCTAACTAGCACATCCCACATCCTCCCTCCTAATCTACTTAGCGGATTCCATCCTTGACCTTCCTCTTCTGTTCTTACCCACAAACTTCCCTCTAATGCTAATTTTACAAGACCCTCATGCCTTAAAAATTGGCCTATTAATCTATCCATTCTCTTGGTCAACGTCCTCCATATTGTTCGCTTTTCCCCTATTCTGTTTAGAACTTCCTCGTTATTGATTCTATCCACCCATCTCATTCTCCTATAGCACCACATTTCAAAGGCTTCTATTCTTTTCCTTTCCGCAACTCCTATCGTCCACGTTTCGCACCCATTTAACGGCACATTCCATACGAACATTTTTAGCAACGTTTTCCTAATATTCCCACTTATATTATCCGTAAGTAAATTCCTCTTTTCGCGAAATCCTTCCTTGCCTGTGCTCTTTATGTCTACTATACTTCTACCGTCCCTAGTTATTACGCTTCCCAAGTAGAATTTCTTAACTTCCTGAAAAATATCCCTTCCCAATCTAACAGCCTTTTTTCCCTACTGTTTCCCATACTATACTCCATTACTTTACCTTTCCCTCTATTAATCCTCATATTGAACTCTTTTTCCATGACCCCGTTCATGCCATTTATTATGGTTTCCAAGTCTTCTTCTGACTCCCTTTATAATACAATATCATAGGCAAATCGTAGGGATTTTATTTGTTCGCCTTGCAGTAAGATTCCTTTTCCATATTCCGTTTTAACTTTGTTCATCGTCTGTTCCATATATAAGTTAAACAACGTGGGCGAAAGACTGCATCCTTGTCTTACTCCTTTATTGATTACGGATTTCTTGTAGAGAATATAAGAATGATATTGCTGGACTACGCCTGAGATTACGTACGGTGAAGTAACACTTGCTGTTTGCGGATTCTGACTCGCTGCATTTCAGTAAGTGTCGGGGAGATGGCGCTCACATCGCCATTCTTCAAGTACGGAACTCTTCATCGCCAGAAAACTACGGGAAGAGAAAATTGATTCCTTCCTGGAATTCATCACGTATTTAATTTGGAAAATTAAACATTGTTAATGATGTTTTATTTTTTGATAAATTTGTATGTTTAAGTAACATAAGTGTGAATATTAAGAAACCATAACTAAAAATGTTGGTATGGAATATGGCGTTATATGGGTGCGAAACGTGGACCGTAGGACTTGTAGAAAGGAAAAGAATGGAAGCCTTTGAAATTTGGTGCTATACGTGAATGAGATGGGTGGATAGAATCACTAACCAGGAAGTTCTAAGCAGAATAGGGGAAGAGAGAACAATTTGGAGGACTTTGAAGGAATAGATTAATAGGCCACGTTTTGAGATATGAGGTAAAATAAGCATTAGAGGGAAGTGTGTGGGGAAGGGACAGGAGAGGGTGGTCAATGATGGAATACGCTTAGGAGATTAGGGAGGATGTAGAAATGAAAAATGTAGCATGAAGGCTTGAATCAGACCAGTCTTAGGACTAATTACCACAAGAACAAGTAATATGTCAACATTGTTATAATATATTTCAAGGTTAAAATTTAAACGAAGTGGCAAGGTGGCATTAGTGTACGATTTATTTTCTCATTATTGCTAAGTCAAGATGTTCAAGTGTGTCCAATTTCATTATTTCCGAATTTTTATATTGGCATTTATCATTGTAAATTCCTTGAAGGAAACCAGAAAAATTTGTTTCCGGGTCGTCCGCTTTTCGTTGAATTTTCTCTATCAACCAACTACCTTCTCATTTTTGGTGTCCTGAAGGCAGCGGATATATTACAGGACTAGTGTTTGTCCATTGCTGGAGACTTTCGTCGCAATCTTGAGGCTTTTGTTATGACTGATACGTGTTTGCTACGTGATGGCGTCTACCGAGAATCGTGCAGACTCCAGTAAATCTAGAAATGTGTCAAGTGGCGTGACAGTCTGCTAATTGTCCTCCAAGGGCGACGAATATCCGGAGGACCCTGCCTTGTATTTCCTCGGGTAACTCCTCTGCAATTTTAATGGAACGTAACACTGTATGAGTCTCGGTTTGATGCTTATTGAGTGGAGAGGAACTGGAATAGTACCGAGTAATTAATAGAACTGCAGATACAGCACGCTGTCTGCTACGCAATGGCCGCCATTTCGCAACTGGACACGATAAGAAAACATCATTTTGAGATGGTTTTGTTTTCTGGGCGACGATTCGCGAAGTGGGGTCAGCAGGTGCAAGTGGCGGAAGTGATAAGAGCGGGTCACGCTGGCACAAACACGGCCATTCATTATCGTGGCGGCTCTGCGCCCTTTGAGTCTCGGCGTTTGCGTCAGTCACGGGTCACGGCCTTCCTCATGCAGACTCTGCGTCGTCTTCCAGTTCGCTCTTCTCTGGCCTTTGCCTAGCAGGACGTCTTACATGACACATTCCGAATATGGAGTGATACGTGGTCCGTCAATCTTAACCCCAGTCTCCGTGACCATGAAAACGCAAATATCCTAGCCCGTGCCAGGATTCGAACCCTGGACCTAGCCACTACACCACAGGAGGTCGGCGCTCTAAATAAAACAAAAACAGGTTTGTCTGCTTCCCTGTCACCAGTTCCACCCTGATGGAAATAATCAATTAATTATCAGGACTCAGCCGTCGCCCACGCACGATTCATGTCCGAAACTAGCGTCATATATAGTGAAACCAGTGTCCGGTGCGATATTACTGTCAAACATGAATGGGATATTATCACCGTCGAGCGTCTTCATGATGACGTCACTCTCACAAAGATCACACTGAGATTAATATTGATTTAAAGTTATGTAACAATATTAACAGATTAGGGAGGATGTGTGATGTGGTAGGTATGAGTAAATGAAAAAGCTTGCGCGTGATAGTTTAGCATGGAGGGTTGCATCAGAGTAGTCTTAGGGCTGAATACCACAACAACAAACAACTACATCCCCCTCGCTATTCAATCAATTTAACTTCATTAATAAATGTAATTTATGAATTTAATTATTTTTTTGTAAAGGAAATTTCAGTCGATATCTGCCTTAATCATCTTCGTAAACAAAAACGTTACAAACAATTTCAATACAAAATCATGTATTGATTTGCAACATTTAATGTATTGAAAACAATTGTAACAGTTGAGTTAATTTATAATGGGTTGTTTCATACTTTTTAGGAATTATGATGCATCTCTTTCTCTCAGCGGACACAGGCCGACTGATATGCGACACACAAATAAGAGGAGGATGAAACGAGTACACTTACTCTTTGTCGACACAGAGGCTCTCTATCTTCTTCGAAGTCGACTCTCCAGACCCGCGAAGTCGGCTGCAAATTAGACAGGGTCCAAACAAATCTCCCTTGTTCACCGTCTTCCGTCTCGTACGCAAAATAGTCGGTGCCGTAACAGTTTTCACCCCTCAGGCGTGACTTTCTTTTACTTCCCGCGCCAAAAAACTTTCACTACGGACAGTGTCCACTATTTGTCCTTCTCCCTTCATGGTCGTCTGTCCCTTTTTCTTTGCGGGAAAAGATTTTTCGCGCTTTCTCTCTTTCAATCTCCCAAGCATAAAAAATATATTTAACGAATAAATTGACTAAAACAAAATAGTCGTGCTACACAATAATAATAATTTTAATTAAACCAAACTCCTCTCTTATTCCAGCTAATATACTTTCAATTTTTTCTGAAAAATATTTTTCTTAAATGGTTCCGTACATGGACTTGTTCGAACAGGAAACGTGTCTCACGTCGTGTTTGTGCCGCGTCTTTAGCAACGGTTTCCCCAAATCAGTCGAGGCCAGTCGCCGAGCAGCCGAGGGTGTCCTTCCTGGGCGTCGCGACGTCGTCCCCGTCGTCGCACCTGCGGACGTGGCAGGCTCCGAATCTCTCTCTCTCTCTCTCTGCGTCTGTCTGCGCCATTATGTCATTGCCATTCATGAGCGGCCACTTGCAGCGAACTATATTTAACTCCCTCGCACTGATGTCATCTTTAAACAGGCCGTAACGACGATCGCTGGATTCCACGCTTCCGCTGGAGAACTGCGACATTTGCCAAGTCCGCGAATCCCGGCATCGTCACTCCACTTGCTCTCAGGACACTCCTCTTAACCGATACGACACTCTTTTTTTTGGACGTGGCGGCGATTGTACCATTTTATTTCTAACTTTTCGTACTTGATTCACGAAATAGTGACGTTATGTTTTATTAACTCAACTGGTCCTGACTTCAGGAAATACGATACAGTATCGCCATAAAACATTAACCTACAAAATAAGCCACAGGACGCTAAAATATAAACAAATACAAATACAAGTTACAAAAATTATAATGTAATTACTATACACATAAAAAAGCCTTTGTGGTTTTGGTACATAGTTCTAAGACATCTGATGCAACCCTACATGCTAATCTTTCTTATGCAAGTCTTATTATTTTCGCGTAACAATTACATGTCACATCCTCCCTAACCTTCCTCTTCTGTTCTTTCCCCAAACATTTCCCTCTAATGATAATTTTACAAGACCCTCATGTCTCAAAACGTTACCTATTAATCTATCCCTTCTTTTGGTCAATTCCTCCATATTGTTCGTTCGCTATTCCCGTATTGTGTTTATAACTTTTGCGTCACTAATTCTACTTATCCAACTGATTTTCAGTATGCTCCTATAGCACCATATTTAAATAGTTTCTATTATTTTTCTTTCTGCATCTCCTACCGTTCACGTTTCGCAACTATATAACGCCACACGCCATACGAACATTTAAAGCAATGATTTCCTAATATTCACACATATTACGTGTAAGTAAATTCCTTAACTTTCTTCAAAATATCTCTTCCCAATCTAACAGTCTTTGTTATTCCACTGTGTCCCATGCCACAATGCATTACCTTTGTTTTCCCTCTATTAATCCTCATATTCTACTCTTCCTCCCGGACCATGTTCATGCCATTTATTATGATTTCCAAGTATTGTTCTGTCTCTCCTAATACTACAATATAATCGGAAAACCGCAAGGTTTTTATTTCCTTTCCTTGCATTATATTATATCCTCATATTGCAAGGAAAAAAGCCTATATGTCGGATTTTATATTTAACATTATTTATTTAAGATTTATATTACGTTTCGTCCAGATATTTCGACTCCTTCGGGTTCAAAATTAATAAATTTCCAACAGTCGTTAACTACCGGCAAAGAAATAATTAATAACGTAAATTTAAATATACAAAAATTGTGTTAAAATCGAAACTGCACAGTATTGAAATTAAATTACAAAAATAATATGGACTTTTATTTCTAATGGACAGTTATTCATAAACATGACTAGAATTCAGCTTCCTGGACTGCGTCCAAAGACGGTTATTGCCAGAATGTAAGAAAAAAATAGACAAATTGGCTGTTTTGTTTATCTGTATGTTTATCATTGTCAGAAAATTGACATATTGAAATTAATTAACAGTAAAAGACAACGATGAAACGGGAAAACGCCGGAGAAAGAGAGAGGTTTTCACTTTTTAGGCAGCCTGTACAACACAGTTGGGCGTAGGAAGAATAATAAGATTTAAGGCGTCCTTTCAAGTCACATCTCATATTTCATATAATATGACGTTAATAACAGCTAAAATAACCTGTACTTGGATTTTCTCCCCTTTTTCACGCCCTGACACCGCAAAGGTGAAAAATTCGGACTGTTTATTTTTTGATGAAAGTGTATTATTTTCTTATCCGTATGGTGTTATAAAATTTTTAAAAAGTAAACATTTTCATATGAATAACGTTATTCCTGTATGTATTTCCAATTTAGTAAGTGTAGGAAGTGAGTTTAATGAGCGGAAAGGAACGGAAATGTTGCAAAAACTTAATTTCTTTAAAAAAAGGAAATAATTTCTTAAAGGAATTGATTTGGACCTAAAATTATGAAATATCGTTCTATAAGATTCGATAAGTCGATTTGAAATTTACGATCATCATCAACACTTTTCACTTTAAATTTTGACGTGGCTAAAGGACTCACTGAAAAAAGTTGCCCAATGTAAATTTTCGGCAATTCGTGGTTGTATGTTGCCGATTGTGCTTGGTTAGCGTATGAGAAAAATAATTATTGAGCTTCTGGATCTCCGAAGTTCGATAATGCTCTGTGTAGGCTGGCACAGTCTGGAATCACGTACAGTCCATGAAGAAATTTAGAAATTATATATATATACTAAATTAAATGAGGGTATGAACAATATTTTTAACATCAAATCATTGAAAAAATCAACTTTGTTTTATGTTGTCATAATTTACAACTAATTCCGTCATATTAAATAAATTGTATTTGATTTTGTAGATGACTATGGTGATGCCTAAAGTTCCTACTAAATAAATTGGAAATAAAAAATAAATTATAGTTTTGATTATTGTGAGTGATTAACATAGAAGAAAATTATTATCAAAATAAAGTAAATCAAAGGGAGGCCATAAATCGGACATTATCGAAACTTAACAACAACAATGCGTTTATTTGACACCCAAATTGAATCACTGAAAAAATATTGAGAATGTAGCAGCGATGATTGTAAGGCGTATTAAAGAGGGGATTCTGTGTGCGTGTGTGTGAGAGAGAGACAGAGAATGTGCAAGGGTAATGTAATGTAAATATATTTTTTCTCATCGCCGTGTATTAATTATTCATGCAGTTTCTTTCCAGAATGTTTAAAAGAATTTCCTAATATTGTGTATTTCCTCATCTCGCTGAATTTCTCATATTTTGCGTTGATGAATTGGCTACTGGCTTTGCTATTGACTGCTGACGAAGAATTTCATCGTCCTCTCTGTAAACGAGTGACCAATAAATGGCACGAGGCGTGACCTCAGAGACAATTATCAGAGGCCTGAACGAGATTTACGGCCGAAACGTGCCACTGGGCCACTCGAGATGGTGGCGAAACAAGAGTCAAAACATTTGGCCACGATAAGGACCTCGTGTTATTCAGAAACGGGAGACTACGCTTATATAAATAGCGCTGATTACGATACGAAAATGTGGCGCTCGTGACGTCATTCACAAATGACTTGATACAGCAGTTTACTCGAAAAAAATAAACTAAAAGAGGAAGTGGAAAAAATAAGGTCATATTTATTGTGGAACCGACGAATGATCCTTGCACTTGAAAAACACTGATTTAGGTTTTAGGGCCGCGAAAATAACTAAAGAGATCATCGTTCATGACTGGGACAAAAATGAACCCAGAATAGAACAGAGTCAGGAACGACTCAAGGAACGAAGGAAGGAACGCCTGTCTATCAAAAACTCATAGGTGCAGTACTGAACTCATTTTAACCTTATGATTTTAATTATTACTTATGTGAGAACAATAATTTTAATTACTGAGGAAATTAAATTTTATGTTTTCTATAAAAGAAATGGAGTCGCTAGTGGACCAAGCCATTTGAGTTAGTCCAGTGTTTGTGCCAATCTACAATTTAGTCTATATGTTAGAGACGATATATAAATACTAAATCTCCCTAACTTTAGAGACACTGATGAGTGAGACGATAGTCTAAAGCACCATTCTACTATTTTAAGCTAAAAACAAACTATTCACTGATATATCATGATCCATGATCACTTGTACTAAAACAATGCGTACAATATCTTAAACTTAAGAAATAATAATTAATGATGGAAGCAATTCTAAGAAATCCTGTAGAACACAATAAGTTGTAAACTGTCGATTACGTATTTTTAGCGACGTGACTGAAATAAGTCCGCGTATAGCACAAGTGAGACTTTGGTTCAGAAGATAACCCTGTGGAACACCTGCTGTTGTTCGGGGTAAACAGTGACCCTGTGGAACACCGCTTTGATGTTCATGCAGATGCTGAGTCTTTGTGTGGTGCACTTTTCCTTTGTAGCTGTGCACGGAAAGATGCAGCCGCCCCTTGCGAGGTTGCCCCTTTTTTTGCACTTGCTGATTCAAATTTATTTTCGCTCGCGCAGAGAAATAAAAACGGAACGACCGAGCCGAGGGACGGAAAGCGTAAAAGCGGTCGTAAAACGTTGCAGTAACGCAACTTCCTTCTCGTCTTTCTCCGCGACTCACAAACAACGAGGCAAAATACTCGCCGTTGCCGATTATCAGCCTAACGTATTGCGTTCCTCAGGGTTCTATTCTGGGGCCGTTGCACTCGGCTTAGCTATTTAACTCATTGTGCTTCACAGCGTGATTTTCTATGGCGATGTCTTCGTAATTACATACTTATTATTCCACACGTTTCTGTCTGAATATAATGGGACATAACTGGAGGTGTTCCACAGGGTGCATTTCTATACCTATAAACTGTATTCCTAATATAAAGTAGACTTGGTTAGTTATTTAGCTGATTATGCTCCTAGCATTATATCCCAATTAGACAGAATATAACTTACGATCCACGTGGTCACTAAACCAACTTTTACAGTTGCATTGGGTACTGTTCTGCGGGCATTGCAATCTGTTTAGGTATTTAATTTTCTGTCTCTCACCCAGGTTCTTTACATACGATTGGTCCATAAGTTTCTGTTCTGGATAGAATATAAAGGGTTTTTAACTGTTGGTGTTCCACATGATAAATCGTCCGGTACTTGACATTGTAACGCAGACGGAATCAGCAGTGCTTCAGACATAGGATCAGAAATGAATAATTTCTTTCTCTTATTATTCGCCGCGTGCTAGGTCATCCAGAGAGAGAGAGAGAGAGAGAGAGAGAGAGAGAGAGAGAGAGAGAGAGAGAGAGAGAGAGAGACGGATGGTAAGTATAGAGGGCCGGGGGGGGGGGTAAGAAGAGAGATGGAGGGGATAGAGAGAGGAGAGAGATTTATGTTTTCCCAGTTTTCGTCGAGTCTTTGTTGGTCTTGGAAATTGCCTCCGTCGTGGCCCCGATAGATAATTTTTTACTGCGTCCTCATTTCTCGAGCAGCGAGGAGATATTAAACTTCCAGGAACGTGATCCTCCAGTTCGCAAACGCCACTATCGTTTCTCTCACAATTCCTTTTGCTTTTCAGTTAAACATTTTATATGAGAAGTGGTACTGTCTTTAGTCTAACAGTAGCCAATGAACGCTCACCGATCCACAGTAAGTTATTAATCTCTCTCGTCGTCAGAGACTGTTTCTTTCTTTACCAATGAACTGACCGATAATCATATTCGAACACTCAGTCAGCTGCCTCCTAAGGTGGGAAGGGAATGCTGCGTCCCCACAGCAAACATATTTCCCGTACCAAAAAGCCCAACCTACCTGATGCAGGTCTTCTTTAGTTTGCCTATGCCATTAGATGAGAGAGACCCTCAGCATACTTGTAGTTATGAAACCATGACGCCAAATACTTTTTATGGATTTTTGAAGGAAAAATATTTCTTGCAATGAGAATCAGTGACAATTGCTGTAACATAACCTTTATGCTGCTACCAAAGAACTGTAGCTCAATATAACTATAAATAACATTCAGCAACAATCTTATTACAAGCAAATTAGAAAAGATAGCAACACTGCTACCGCTGATAATTGAAGCGTAGAAGCATGACAAAAAGACAAAACTTCACAAAAAAGTCGATTTATGCCATCAAATTTCTAACTGTGCTGAAGGTTTGCTTGTGGTGTTGTCCCGCTGGCGCGACAGCTGACTCCCAGAGTCGTTTGTTGCAGCTATCATCCACGTTAGCTATTAACAAGAATATTCGGTTTAAGGGTAAAGCGTCCTGACCGTCTAGATTCATTGTTGATGTTACCGAGACAACAGTCATATTATTCATTCCCTGTCTTCCACTAAATCCAAATCGATCGCCTTGCCAGTCTTCCTTTTACTACGTTTTTATGCTGATTTGTCTCTCCATCTTTGACCTAGTTCTACTTGTTGTCGTCAAGTTAATTTGCGGAGTCAGTTAGAGCCGTAATAACGGCCGCAGATATCGGCGATCTGCGACTCCTTTATCAGGTCGTAAGTGCTGAGATGGCCGTTTTATCTTGCGCTTTCTCTTTTCGCCGAGTCCGATGACCCTGGCTCGCCCTGATTACTAGAGCCAACCCTTCAGAACTTCCGGCCATCAAGAGCCAGAGGTCAGAGGCAAAGTCCGCCCTAATCGCCTTCTGATGGCCTCAAAATTGGGCGCTCCTTCCTTCCTTCAACACAGGCAAACCCAAAATTATTCTGACACATGTAATGTTAACATCTACATTCCTCAGTCTTCAGTTACTAGTCGGCAATTTATTTACCGTTAGTTCATAACCTTGGCTTGAATAATATTCCCTCAAGGAAAAAATAAAAAGGAAAAAAAAGAAACGGACGAGTTTTGAATCCGCGTAAACCATGAAAATGATTTAAAATAAAGCTATATATTAGCATTTTTAAAAACACTATTGGTATATATTTATTTAATTGCATTGATCAAAGCCTAAGTAAGGAGAAACTCCAATTTCGTTACTCCTATAAAACTATGAATATTAGATCGAATCAAATTTAACTAGTATTAAAACTATAAGTCACGTCATAAAGATCTCTACTGCAATAATTTAAAGATCCTCACCCTAAGTAAAATATATCACTTCACTCGGTTACAAGTAATCCAATTACAATACTGTATTTTGGATCCATAATCCACACTTTTTATATTGTTAGAATTGACGGTGCTTACTGACTCGGGAAAGTTGTATTTAAGATAAAACATGTATATATTTGGGAATTGAAGATAAATTAGAAAAATTGTTTCTCGTCAAGAATTATGGCGATCGAACAGTTGTGATGAGTATCGTTCGTATAGTTCATTTGAATGCATGTAGGGAGGCTTGGTTGCCACATAGCAAAAAAAAGTTATTCTGCTTCCTCGGTCACTTACACACCTAGTGGTGCACGTTTTTGGCAGCGCTGCTTGGCCTGCCCTTTATTTGAAGGGCTGTGATTGGTTCATTGAAGGTCACGCTCTTCATCACGGCATGAAACTGTCATAATAGTTCTTATTTGAAACAAACTATATAACTATCTATACAATGGTACACGTGCTCTCAGAAGCCAGAGGAAATCACTGGTTGGGTGAGAAACCCCTGTCAGGAACGTGAAAGAAATTGCAGTTAAAATATTCGTATGGGTCAACGTGCCATAGTTTGTGACGTAACCGAGCATTGGAACCATAGGTTTAAATTTTTTAATCGTTATAACTTAATGGGTTTGTTGCCAAATGCTAAGACTGACGGAATAATTATCCAGTTGTTTAAAATTAAATTTCTCCTTCTGATGAGAGGGAAAATTGTAATTGTCTGCTGCGGAATGCTCATCATGTGTCGAAGGCCAGCGATCCGGTTCTGAGGTCCTCCAGAGTCTTTGCGTCTCAGTCTTGAGCAGCGTGTCTTTTTTGTGAGAGAAGCCTTTCGTCATCGTCAGTCAAGTTCGAGATTACCTCACCAGAAGAGGAGATTTTCTTGTCCTCAAGGAAGCTTGGTGCTAATTTTGAGTTGTTTGGAAGGAAGATGCGATCGAGTGCAGTTTTCTCCTTTTTTTGTGCTCCACGTGCTGCTGCTGCCGCCGGACGATTAGATCAGCGTTCGCGGAAGCTGCGGATGATCCACGCGTCCAAATGCCAGCGCCATCGCACATGAATCACGCGGCTGTCACTGCTGCTGCTGCCGATGATGACGTCATCTGCACATGCACACACTAGATCCTCTCTTTATCCTGCCACCTTGGTGTCTAGCATTCCATCACGGCAAAATTTAGGAAATCAACGGAAATATTGGGGACAGGATTTAATGAGTCCAGAATAAAAGTTAAGTAAGTAATCAGGGGGACCCGTCAGTTACATTATGTCCGAATGGACATACGTGGAACAGTAAAATATAAATAACTAGGTACCATAGTTTATATGTGATATGTACCTTGTGGAACACCGCCAGTTAAATTCCTTTATATTTGTGAGAGACTTGACGTTCTTATAAATGAAAGGAAATGTCCCCTGGTCCTCCTTACAGAGGGAGTTTTGGGACACTAAAGTATTTCCTTGAGTTATATCTGCTCAATTCATTGTTACGTCACTGAATTTCGCGTGTTGAAACATCGGCTTATTTTATCTGTGACTACTTCCACGTTTATAGTAGGGTCTCTCACCCCCGGCAGTGTTTTCCCTCGGGTCTACCCAGCTTTCACGCAGTTTGCCAACGCGTTTGAACTCGTAAAAAGAATATAGAAACATTTCAACAAATATATAAACAACCTTCTTTATTATAGAGACTCCTCACAGCAAGCGAAAAATATTCAACGATTTTTACCAGATATTTGTAATTCAAGGTGTATAGACGAGTGAACCGCTGTGATAAATGTAGAAGATATAAATATTCTCCAAAAAAGCATGTTTTGTAATAGAACGGACAAAAAAAGCTAATAATTTTTCCCAATGTTTATCAGTCACATTATTAACCATAATTATACTTTAATTTTGATTTCAAATTTATTCAGCAGGACCTTTGAAATGAAAAATTAAAGTATATTTTTGGTTATTAATGTGACTGATAAACATAGGAAAAAATCAGTCTTTTAACAAAATTTAAATAAATTCCTTGAAGAAAAAAGATGCTGTCAAATGATGGTAATCGATTAATGATGAAACAGAGTTGGCTCCACCGTCAGGTATGAGACTTTTCCTAGCCTGACGACAACACTACTTGAAGATACTGAAATACAAAAAAAAAATACATTAACAACGCACACATACATTTTTTAAAAGAAATAATTTTGACTTAAACAATGTTAACAAATCTGGATTATATATATATATATATATATATATTTGCTATTATAATTGACTGACACCTGTCAGTATATAAATAAATAAGTAATCAGGCAGTAAGTCAGGAAAAAATTAATTACTGACAAAGAAATTGATATACTAAAAATATAAAAGCACTTCATTTCTTCCGTAATCGTAATTATTAATTTAAGAAATAAAATTCTTGACTTAAAAAAGTGAAGTTATTCCCCTCCACGATATTACTCCATTTCAGAACTAATTATGACGAATTAAAAAATGTGTTTTCAAGTTTAATAGTTATTAATGTCTGTAAGCTTAATATAAGTTTAAATAAGGCCAAAAACAAAAATTAGCGAAACAAAATATTTTTAGAATGTTATAATTTAGTGCATTGTAATTCAGTTCAATCTGAAGAGGCTCCATATCATGACCGAAATATGTAGTTGCTTTTAAATTATATTTTATGTTTCACTACGTTTTGTCTTTTTTTAGGCCTTATTTAATCTTATATTTTCAAGTATGTAACGTAAGGAACATTTTCAAATTGCAAATAATTTTTGATTAAAACTGTTGGAGGATCGATACGCTGACCACGTGTCACTCCAAATTCGGAATGTGTCATGCAAGATGACAGTCCGCAGTCGACTCGGTAGGCCAAGGCCCTCAATGGGCTGTAGAGCCATGGAAATAATTTTTGAAACGTGTGATGGTAAAAAGAAAAGTGTAGCGAGACGCTGATGTGGAGAAGATTCCCCCTAAGTGTTTGAGGAATTTGCGTGGAACCTTGGACAAGCGAGCGAGCTAGAAATGCAACGTGGGCGGCGCTTCTAATTCTCGTTTATGAGGCTGCGGCCCACAAAGTGGGGCCGCGAGCGAGACCCACGACGTGGGCGACCCGCTGCTATTTGCTTGGGCTGCTTAATGGGCGACACACATCTCGTAAACAATCCCACGGAGACAAGCGCATGCAAATCAACTGGCTCCCAGACCATCAAGGCCTCGCCGAAAATATATTCTCTTCTGCTGCAAACACGGGACAAGCCCGAATACAATTGATTTCTTCAAATTAAAAATAATTCTATCACCCCTTCTACTTATTTTCTCCATAAATTTTATATTTCTCCAAGAAAGGGACGATGCGTCGTGGCCATTTTCATTTTATTAAAATACATTTCTGAAAAATTTGGCTTTTTAGTCATTCATAATTCAATGAATCCTTGTATACCTTCCCACATCCCCGCTCTCTGCAAGTAACGAATCCCCTGACAACTACGCGTTTTAAAATATCGATATTTGAGAATTCGAATATATCGCGGATGCTATTATCATTAAGTTTATCTGCAACTTATTTGTCAATGCTTTTGATGAGAGCGCGGGTATCCGTCAATTACAAAAGAAGCTTTAGTACTGGAAAGAATTAAAATTATAAAAATGATAAATCTATTTAAGTTAGGCAATTAATTATTTACTTTATACTTACAAAAATTCCTTTGCGTGTTATTGTAGCATTGAGTGCTTAAACTCTTCAATGCTAACCTATTCTACGCAAGCCTTTTCATTGCCACATAACTATCACATCCCACATCTTCCCTAATTTTCTCAGGGTATTCCATCTGCTCACTTCCATTCAATGCTAATTTTACAAGACCATCATATCTGAAAACGTGGCCTATTAATCCATCCCTTCAAAGTCCTCCATATTGTTCTCTCTTCTCTTATTCCTGGTTAGTTACGCTATCCTCCCACCTCATTATTCAAAAGCTTCTATTCTTTTCCTTTCTGCGCCTCTTACCGTCCACGTTTCGCACACTTATGACTTCACACTCCATACCAATATTTCCTAATATTAATACTTATATTTGCCTGTATTATCCTACTCTAATTATTATGCTGCCCAAATAACTTCGTTTACAATCTAACAGCCTTTGTTATTCCACTGTTTCCCATACTACACTCCATCACCTTGATTTTCCGTCTATTAATCCTCATGTTGTACTTTTCCTCCAGAGCCACGTTCATGCCATTTATTATGGTTTCCACGCCTTCGTCTGACTCCCCTAAACTATAATGTCATCGGCTAAGCGTAGGGTTTTTATTCTTCTCCTTGCGTTTTGATTCCCTTTCCATATTCAGTCTTAACTTTCTTTGTCGCCTGTGCTATGTATAACTTAACAGCATAGGCGACAGACTGCATCATTGCCTTACTCCTTTCTTAATTTCTGAATTCTTTTCTTGTCCTTCAATTCTAATTGCGGACAACTGTCTTCTATAGAGGTTATAGATAACTCTCTTTCTCGATGTTTTATTCCTGTTCTCTTCAAAATCCTTAATAGTGTGTTCCAGTTTACGTAATCAAAGTCTTTTTCTAAATCTACAAATGACATGACTGTAGGCCTGTTTTTTCTTATTCTGTCTTCTAAAATTAGACGCAGAATCGATATTGCTTTAGTTGTCCCTACATTCTTCCTAAAACCAAACTGATCTTATCCTTGTATCAAAACGGAAATATCGATGTCAGAAAAGTATCGATCATTTTAAATTCCTTTCGACCTCTTCCTACACACCGTTGATGACAGTTTTGTAGAATGGTGCTATTTACTCCGAAATCCATAAACGTGGGCATAAAAATTTTCTTAGGATTTTATTTTTAGTAACTAGATGAAGGTCGTGATGATCGTGAGATTGAAACAGACTCTTACGAGGTAATATCGCCTGGCGTGGACACTTGACATAACCTAACCTATGCAACCAGTCATTATCCTGATTTGGCGTAGGTCGTGGAAATAAGAAGAAATACACATTCCAAGGCCTGACACCCACGGAGGGAGGGAAATAGAAGCTCAGTTAATCATCGTACAGTAACAGATTCTTGTTATCTTAACAAATCCACAATGAAGACTGCCTCGGAGGATACTTGGTTGATCCTGACGAATCTGTCACTTTCTCGCGTCCATTTCTGTTTATTACCGAGTACTAGACGAGAGGAAATGTTAACTCGTGGCCTATAAATAATAATTCTTCTTCAAAGCTCCAGGTGAAAAGTTTATTTTTAAGATAATACAGCAAAGCAATAAAAATGTAATGGGCCGAGAAGTGTGCCCTGTGGAACGCCTTAAATTAATTCAATTTATATCACGGATAGAAATTAAACGTGTAAATCGGCAAATGATAATTAAACACCTACGTAGGTTTAAAAATAACTATAAACATTAACATTTTAGATTTTATATACGGGAGATGGCCGCAATAAAACCAAAAAAATGGATGATGACGACCACTTCCCAGTAGAACGTGAATATTATATAGATATATTGTACTTTGTGCGAGGAACGAAACCTTAGCTTCGTGTATTAAGTCTTATGAAACTGGTTTCTCTTTTTTCGGCCGGTGAAACTGAGTCACCCACTCACTCCGGCTTCCGTAAATGGTGCTCGAATCACCATGAAAACGGAACGACCCGCGAACAAATTTAGTTCACTCATAATGAAACACTTTTACTGTATCTATTTTGAAATTAAGAAATCAGAAAAAAGGGGTACTTTGATGTAACTTTTAATTAATATAGAGGATCAGTTTATTCTGGCCTCTTTATTTTGGGAGGGGGGAGGAATATTTCATTATTTTGCACTGTGGAATTTCAGTGTCACGTGTAATTATAATTTTTTCTTCTGATGACTCAATTTGAAATGTACATAAGTGAATGACCTTGAATGTGGATCACACAGAGAACAAATATGCCAAAGAACAACTCAATGACGCCATCAGACTGATAAAACAAAATATCTAGGGCAGGAAGAATAACACAAACAAAAGCAAAGTAATGGAGAGTAGAAAAGTGGACCTAAAATTAACATATGACACTTTTAGAATTAAATAATTTTAGACCGATGTTTTCATGCAGTTTTTTTAAAACTTTTTTAATCAAACAATGTTTCGGCCCTCATTCGAACCTTCTTAAGGTTTTTCTCTTACAATCTGTGAAGTAAATATTTCGATTTGAATTTAAACTTATACTTAGCCAAATATATAGAGGGAATTTGACCAAATTATTAGTTAGTTAATTCCCTCTATATATTAAACCATGTATAAGTTTAAATTGAAATACGTATTTCACCGATTGAAAGAGAAAAACTGAAGAAGGTACGAATATGCGCCGAACGTTGTTTGATTAAAAATAGAAAACAAACTGTCTGAAAATATAGGTCGAAAATAATTTCACTTTAATATCAGACGTTAATTGATTTAATATAATACTTTTATTATTGAAGTAGAGGAATTGGGAGAGTAGAATGTCTACTGATGGTCGGAGCAAAGTCGGATAGCACAAACAAGGAAAGCTCCAGTAAAAGTTTGGAGACTAGATAGTGTTTGCTTTGTCTTACAGCAAAACTTGGACCGTCAGGGACAGTGAAGAACTAGAAAGGCCTTTGAAATATGAAGATACTGACAGTCCGATGAATATTGGTTATGGACTAAAAGGCCATGTTAAGGACTCTTTACATTAGTAATAGAGGAAAGTGAGAAGAGAAGAGGAAGACTGCAATAGTTTTGTGTGAATGAAAAGATCACCGGCAGCAAACCAGACTCTAGACTCACTACAATATATGAGATTTTCGTAATTATAATTTGTGGGTGTTTGAGAGTGTAATGTCTATGTCTAGTTAGGAGATGATGATGTTGTTGTCATCTTTCGTCGCACGTGACGTAACATCCGGAGGATTCGGGGAAGTTGATTATGTCACTGGCGTCGCTGACATTTGCGCGTCCAAGGCTCGAACCCCGAGATTTCCAAGAAGTTCATATTCCTCTCACAAGAAGCGTCCTCGTGATATCTCCCACGTGGATTAATAGTCGACATCACAGACATGTTGATAAAATAAAAATTTGCCCGACGCATTATTCCTCTTTCTGGAACCTTTACAGGGGTAAATATAAATTTATTCCAAGCCTAAATACCATTTATTTCCTGAAATATCAAGGTATAATTAAAATTTTGTGGAGCAAAGTGTATTAACTTTATTCACTCACACACACGTATAAAGTATTTCCATACAATTTTAAATTATGTACTGATAATTATAATAAATTATATATTCAGATTGACAAATTTTTCCCATTTTATTCTCTTTTAATTCAATCAGGATTATTTCTAAATACTTTTCTTTTCATTGATTACAAATTTATTTAACATTTGTGTAAATATGTTGAAGAGTCATAAATAAAACTGAATGTAATGAAAAAAATTAGTACAGGATTATTATTAAAAATAATTTATTGAATGAGATATTGACAGATAAATTGCGGCCCTTCATAGCTCTTGTAACAAATCATTTGTAATAATTTAGTATCGCACCTGAAGATGGAAAGAACGACACGTCGTTCTATGCACCAAATGTGTCTCCTTAAATTTAATTTAATTTATAACTAATTAGTCTGATGAATTTTTTTTTCAGTGAGTTCGATTAATGTATTTTTAATATTATTAGTACATGTTAAGGACTCTGTCTAATGCCAATTTATAGAAACTTAAATCTCCGTTTTAATAATGTTTTTCCATTTTCCGCTTCTTCAAAATTCTATAGTTTTTTCTTCTTGGCTTCCATCTCCTTACAGTAGATTTCCTTAAACGCCATAGTGTAAATAAGTTGGTGATCTTCTTTTCGTGGTGGTTTAGGGTCACTGGCTTCCCCCAACTTTTTACCCTTCGTGTCGCCTTTGACATAAATCTTTCCCGCCGTTCTTTTAAAAAGTGTCAGACTTTATGACTTCATCCTTTTAATGGCCCAGGAAGGATGTGGAAAGTAGACCAGAATTACCTACGGTCCCCGGGCAATAGCTTAAGGATCCTACCTGGCATTTCCCTGCATCGATAGGTCAGGGTCTTAGATACCTGTCACAATGACGGAAGAGAACGTTACTGTGCGGACGCAGTATTCCTTTCTCCATGTCTCAACCAGATTATGAGGTACTTGACAGACTATTCCAATAGAAACACATCCATTTTTTTTTCGTTTTCCGCTGGAGGCTCCGTTGTCACGTTCCTGCTGTGTTAATGATTCACAAATTTGTTGATTATGACAATAATGAAGATATTTTTCCATAGGAGGTGTCTGGATTAGTTTTAACTCGAATTGTTTCAACTGCTACAAATAATTCTGGAATTGGAATGAACCTGACCAATGTTCTGTGTTGAATTTTATCCAGGTATTTCTTTTTTTTCCCTTTCTCCTCCTCCTTTTTTGTTTCAAACGGTTATCTTTTATCTCGTCTCTTTTCGACGACATTCCTTGTCTGACTCATTTGTTTTCCAATTTTTTCCTAATCTTCCAGACAATGCGAATCCAGACGACATCCTTATCTACCTTGGTAAAATGTCTGAGACCATGTCAACAAGAAATTCTCTTTCTGCTGCTGCGTTAATTCACGAACAATAAGGAAGTCAGCGAGAACGAGAATTATTGAGCAAATTCAAGTCAAAGTCTGTTACAAGGAGCGCCTGACTCGGCTTTTACTTTCATTTTCAGAGATTGCAATAAAAACCAAGTTTTTTGTTATACAGAGTCTAAGTTAGATTGCAAAACTGAACTGAAACACTTTCAAGATACAAGATACAATATGCTGATTTCTTTATTAATACCGTCTTGTTGAACGTAACCGACCGTCCGCCTATTTCAACTTTATATCTCACGTTTTCTTGGCTCCATGTACTTAGAATTTTAAACGAAGAGTTATTTTTTGCATTCTCAGCCTTATAAAGTGCAGGGCGAAATTTGACTCGGTAAAAACCCCTGCAAGGTAAAATGCCTTCGAGGTTTACAAAGTAGGTTACGGAGAGTCTGAAGGAAAGCCGTTTCTTGGAAGCCTTAAAATAGTAAACCCTCATAGATACGGCATGAGCTTATTCTAGTTGTAAGGGAGTCTCTGGGAGGTGGAATTGCAAGCCGCCAGAGATCGTGTTTGCTGTCGGAGGGAAGGAGGTAGCCGTCTAATTGCAGAGATGGTTCTGTGGGAGCAGCAACTCCTACAATTGCGTCATTATCCTATTTGGCACGGAGGCTGTCGTTTATCTGGGCCGCCGCATAGCGTCACCATCGGCCCAAATACGGCCTCACTCGCTTCCTTCCTTCAGTCACCGCTATATATATATGTACCAAACAAATACTGTCTCCAGGGTCTGGGTTGGGTCGGCGTGACCACCATCCTGCCCCTCTTCCCTGTGGAAGAACAGGCTTGCCACTTTTTTCTCTTCAAATCGTGATGGCACACCTGAGAGATTAGGACCAGCTGCAGAGAGTCTGTGTTGAACTTCGCTGGTTAAGGAAGGCTCTGACACCACGGTCGAGGAGAGCTGAAGAGATAATTTGCCGAATACTCAGCAATGCAGCAGAGTCGATACTGTAAAGACGAATCATGAACACGTAATCTTGTTGTAATGCCGAAAATCTCTTCAGCTCTGTGTTTTATTAATTTTGCTCCTCCTTCTTGAATTTTTCTTGGTGACCTTGCCTGTCGCGGCCTTGCGCGGGGTGCAGGACAAGTTTTCAGTTTGTGAAAGTGTCTCGGGATCTTGGGGCGTGAAAAGGGTGGCTATTACTTCATTTCCTCTGGCGAATTCACCCGGATCCTTCCCAAGTTCCTGTTCTTTCCTGTTTATTGGTGCAAGGCATAGCTATCTTTTTATATTCGTGATGTCTGCAAGTGTCAAACTCAAGTCTTTGTCATTCTTTTGGCGTCCCAAGGACTGTCTTGTCGGTCTATCTCTCCAAATATTTTCAGACAATGGCAGTAGTGGCACTGGATCCCAATCTCTCGTCTGTCTATATGTATCATGTTAAAATTAATCAATCGCTCGCTAAGTAGCTTCTTGAGATTTTTACGTTTATATACATATATCCCAAATATTAAAAAAATTATTCAATAATTGTCTCTCTTAGATAGGCTTGTGCAAACGCACACACACAACTGGTACAAAAGAGTTCGACTGTGAAATTGAAGGTGGTAAAAATTGATTGCATAGTATTGTATCTTTTCATTTCTTCTCTTCTCTCTGACGCCCCCTGTACCTCCCTTACAAGCATATCGACGTTGACTTCACGGTCATTTCTCGCCAGTGTGATCCGTCATTACAACTTGTACAACTCCAGAGTCGGTTCAGCTTCAGCATCTTGGATTGGCCGTAGAGATGTGGTATCGGGGGAAAAGCAGCCTTGACCCGATTAACAGCTACAAATTGGAGACTTCCGCCAGCGGCTCACATGGACCAGGTGTCTTGAGGCAGGATCTCTTCTCCCCCCGCACTGTGTGATGGGTTGGTGACGTCACGCAGCCAAATAAACACTTTGTTTATTTCTTACTTTCTCAGGGAGGACGACCAGACTGTCATTTCCCCTCAAAAATCACGTTTTTTTAAATTGACACGTAGTCACCGTAGGGATTCTGCTCCAGTCTTAATCCCAGTTTTTGGAACCGTGACGAGTAGAAACATCATTGTCCATGCCGCGACTGACCGCTACACCACAGTAGCTCTGCAAATAAATCTTCTGCCTGGAAGAATTATTTTCCACCCTTGCGTACCGACGGGACTTGAACCGTGTACGAATCAGGTCGTTCCACCTGTTTGTCACTTTACTGTACTTAGAATTGCATTTGCCTCAAAGTCGGTCGTGAAAAATTTGTTTCTGCCAAACACTGTCTGTCTATATTTATGACAGCCCCATCCAAGCATGAACTGTATTAATTACTCCGGTTATTTACTCTTGATTTAAGTATTTATTGAAATACATTTAATAATTATTAAATGCACTTAACTGAATGTTTCAATGATATAAATTTTTTTTATAAGCTAGAAAAGTAACTAGATATTGTATTACTTGAGAAAAGACTTACATAGAATTTACAGGCAAATAAAAGTTTTCGCTGCTTAAAAGTAATTACATGAAATATTTAGAAATGATTTAATATTAAAACCGTTTTAAGCAGTCTCCCGTGTTTTCCTCTTTATTAGATAACTTTCTACTTTAATATGCTCTTCAGTTAAAAGAGCAATTATGACAATTTACATTTGTTTTGAGAGAAACACTATAAAACAGATTTTTTAATATAAACTTGATTACATTGTAAAAATCTTACATAGGTACCATTAAAATTGAGCAATATTAATGTTTCTTTTTAAAACTTATAATAAATGTAAAATATTGTAACAGATGGTTGAGGATGACGCCAAGTAAAAGCCTATCCAAAAAAACTTAGAAAAAAAGGAGCTTGATTAAAACCCTATTAATATCCTTTAATTACCAAATTAATATTAATAAAATAGCCAAATTAAAATGAAGACCTATGGGGATGAAATATTTATTATATGAGAAAAACCTTTCTTGCAAACATCATTTTTAGTAGAGGAAGATATGACTAATGGAAAGAATAATAAAGTCAGGAGAAAAATACATGGTGTATGAAAAGCCTTGGGTATAAAAAAATAAATTCATACGTTATGTATGTTTTAAAATTTACTGAAAACAAATTGTTGGTGATTTCAGTACCCACCGTCAAAATTTTCGAAATTGTAATGAATAAAAAATTGTACGTCCGTCCACAAAATAAATGTGTTTATATTAAGCAATTGTGTTTTTTTTTGTTTCAGGCGATATGCAAAGGATCTAATATGAAATGTGACTGCGACGGGGTGAAGGGCGCCCCCGGAGTCGCGGGGATCCCGGGGCTGCGGGGGATGGAGGGATCCCCCGGCGACGTCGGGCCCATGGGGCCTTTGGGACCCAAAGGCGAGAAGGGCGCCGGCGGCGACTTCGGCTCCACCGGCGACAAGGGCTACAGGGTCAGTGCAAAAACAATCTCTACTTTACACCTCATTCATCATACATTGTCCTCATTTTAAAAACTTATATTACCCTATAACTAAGTTCTTTTTGCAAAAAAAATTATCGTGGACCAAGAGAATGTTGGAGAGTATTTATAGGAACACGGGATGAATTACAAACTACCAAGAGACAAACAATCGGTTATCACTAAGCATATTCTCTTTGCTCATCATAACTTTAAATGGACTGACGTAAAAATCCTTGATGTTGAATATGTAGACTTATTTCTGAAATTATTAACATTAAATTATTCACAATTTTTCAATTAATGTAAAAAATGATTGTGATTCATTAAACAAAACCTATGATCGTTTGTTACATAGGTGATATATTTATTGGTTGTCTTTGATGTTATAAGAAGGGTTGAGGGTAACCTCGTCAATTTCTTTCCTATTGTGCACTTGATAACGTCTACCGATTGGTTGAGGAAACGTTGAGCGTTTCATATAAAAATTGGATATATGCTGTCTGCTTAGATTCAGGCCATCTTATTTCATACTTTACAAAACAATCGTTGAACAGACGCAACTTATTGTATCAAAATAGTATATCATTAAATCATTTATTTCATTCGTTTACAAGTTTTAGTGGAATAAATCAAATAATAAATGGCATGATCGTTGTCTTGGGGAAAGAAAACAACATGAGGATTAATAGAGGGAAAACCAAGGTAATGGAGTGTTGCATGGAAAAATGTTTGGGAAAAATACAAAAACACCGAAAGAACGTGTCGGCCTTTTAAATGTATAATTCTTGAGAATTTAATTAGTTTCAAAGATGGCAATCAAAGACGAGATTCATTAAGGGGAACCAAATCAAGTAAGCATTCACCAAAGTAACGACATGACGATGTTAGTAATAGTCACTCCAAGGAGAAAGAGAATAACCGAGGAGTAGGAACACGCTACCCTGACCTGCATGTGCTAGTAATTATTGTATCCGACCTCAGGTAAATCGAAGCTGAATCAATCAGTGAATTCTGAAAAAGCAAAGCACAGAGCATTTTACTGGATTTAAAGACGTCTCTAGTCTTGAATATGTGTAGCAAGAAATGACCAATCGACCATCTGCAAATCTCATGAATTTTTGTAATGAAGTAACCCTGAAACTGTACAGAGATGATTGTAGATGGTCAATATAGATCTTTTATTGCTGAGTAATTGGTCTCCAAACTAAGATCTGCTTGAGTTTGTGGTTACTCTGGTAGGCCAACTGTACTACTTTTATTCTTGGCCAGAAGTTGTATCTGTCCGCTACAACTGATCTGGCATGAGATCAGAGTTGGTCCTTTCAGAAACACGTTAACCAGGTGACAGATCATTGAACAAAATTATATGGGAAGCCTTTGGTGATTCGACATGGAATGAATGGACTCGTCAGTCTTGTTGTCTCTCTGAGGATGGTGCAGCCGCATCTGGCCTCGGCGGCAAGTAATGACTCACTCGTGGCAATTATTGGTCATTAGATTGGAGTGCGAGCCCAAGTCAAGTAGCAGACTCGGGACTCTTCCTTCTCCCGATAGCGATAACTCATGCTGCGACATCTCATGTTTCTTCTGTAATCAAGACATTATAAAAATTATAGTGGGATAAGATTATTTTATTGGAGGGTGAATTACTTGCGTATATTTGAAATAACAAATTCGTCAAGGACTTTTTTATTAAATATTTAGAACATAATTAACCTGTTTTCTAGTGCATCTATAACAGGCCTTACAAACTTACAAAATTGTGTTACAGAAATTCTTCTATTACCATTTTTTATAGTAATACTAACTAATTATTTGAAAACTAGAGATAGGATTAGAGGGATATAGGGTGAATGGGGGGGTAGGAGGATGAAAGGAAATTGCTGTTAGATCACAGCTGGAGAAGATTATTAGGCTGGATGTATATAGAAGAGAAGAAACAACGGGAACTTTAATATTAAGATGAGGAAAACTATGGTAAGTAGTAGCTGATTCCTTCCTCTTTATTCATTGAACGGGATTTACAAACTAAGATTTTACCATTTTTTCTTTCTGCTATTTTTATTTCTTTATGTTTTACATCAAATTTGGAAGCACTTGCCTGCAGGGGGTCTGTAGAGCAGTTTGTTTATTATGCAGAACGCTCTCCCTGTTCTACCAGTAACTCTGCGTGGATGTCAGCCGTCGCCCTATTCTTGTCTCCTGAGCTTCCCTTCGGAGACAGGAGACAGCCTTTCAATGTTTTACATCCTCCTCCCTTCCTGCGTCTCCACATCTCTAGTGCAGGTTATACTTCCAGCTCCGGACTTCTGGATTCCCTCATTTTCCGGCGTCCAGGAGATGAGGGTTTAAGCTGGCTTCATCTTGTGTGTTTTTTTTCTACTTATACCGCCATTTTGATGTGTATGGGCAAGGACTGAAAGATACGGACCTGAAAATTCCACGCCAGTGTCAAACTTAGGATATGAGAGGGAAATATAGCTCAAATATAAGGGTTTCCCGAGTGAATGGAATTTCGTGGTTCAGGAAGATGGACCAAGTATGTCGACTGTCTACAAAGAAACAACTGTCGACGGCGTTGTTCCTTCCATTACGCAAATAAATGGTTTAAATAGTTTCCTCTCCTTCAGTCAATTAAAATTATTAAAAACCCGCAAAGTCAAAGTGGTTCCCAACTGTGCAGACGCTTTAATGTATTTATAAAAGACTGCTACAATAGAGCAACTAGTGGTCTATACAAATGTTGAATGGAGATCACACTTTACTTCATCTAGAACGAACATTTCTGATCAAATACATCAAGTATAAGAAGGAAGCAAACGAGGGAGGACCTCTATTGAAAAGAAAATCTGAAAAAAATTAGATAAAATAAAAAACATTTTAGATTCTGAAAAGAAAAAAGTTTATATCAAGATATTGTTTATAGCTCTCTTTTGCTTTACATGGGGATACAAAGATGCAATGTCGCTGTTGTTGAACATATTCGGCGTCGCAGAAGTTCCCGTGCTCTCTCGTAGATGTGAGGCGAAAACGTCAAGGTTGTGAGGAAGCTGCGTTGCAGGAAGAAGAACAACAACACGGGTTGGTGGAGTGTCCATACATTACAAGGCGACGAGGCTAACGAGCAGAGAAGGCGATGGGCAGGGAGATCCTGAGAGGAGATATCCAGGGAAACAGACTCAAAGAAACCCGAGACCCAGCGCCTTCTTAGTAAGCGTCTCGAAACGAAACGAAACGAAAAAGAAATTTTTTAATAATTTATGAAAATTGGTGGAGGATTTTACACCCAGGCACACAGAAAAATACAACTATTTATATTCTAAAATCTGTCAGTGTCTACACCAAATTCTATCCAGTTAATTCTTTTCAAATCAGTTATTTGTTATAAAAGCTTTATTTATTGGAAAGAAGCTCATTTTCTGTATATAATTCTATTTTACAGATATATTTTAAGTCATTATATTACTTCAAAACGTATACAAGCTGTTTCAAACGTATGTCCCTGTTCAGCTTTTTAAAATGGAATTTGTTCATGTTTCACGTTGGTCGAGTGTAAAGGGAGCTAAATTATATTTGTAAATAAGAAAAGTATTTCAAAATAATTTAGCAAAGTGTCTCCCTCCGCTTGCCAGCACAATTACAGATTTCCTCTGACACGTGTCTAGGTCAATCAGTCTGACAACAACGGCGCCCAATTGAAAATCATCACCACGTGTTTTAAGCTCGCAACAGTCATTAAGAAAAGGAACGGCAGAATTTAATGGTTACTTTAAGTTCATTTCCGTTTCTAATTCTATAGCCGTGCTCATGCCTGGTGAAAGGACGAGGATGATTCTTGGTGAAGGTGCAGATTGGTCAGGGTAACGGATTGGAGTGGATGGATCAGTGTGATGACAACATTCCAGATGAGCTGATGGATTCTCACAGATCTGGCCCGACAATGTAAACATAATTGCTGATGTTGCGAAAGCAACCGTGGCCGTCCAATGTAGAAGTAGAGCTTCCGGTGGCTGATAATACTGAAATGGTAACAAAGAGGATAGCGGGCGGCGGTCACGTCGAGTCCTCAAGACTGGTTGGTCGGAGGGGAACAAGGAGAGTGTTGCTACTGGAGCATTGCATTCCTCAGACCCGAGCCAGTACCGTTGCGGTTTCTCACCCCTTGAACCTACCTGCCTGCGGGCCTCCCTTATCTCTTACCCTCTTGTTAACATCTGTTGCCCGATCCACCATTCCTTCGTCTTCCCTCATCCAATAAACTGCCGCAGCTCTCAATTAACTTTGGCTCTGATGTTGGATCGCACTAAGTACACTATTTTTACAGAATGGTTCAATTATCCAGCTTTATGATACACAATCAAATCGTATGACAGCAGTTTATATTGACGGCAATAATATTAATAATAAAAAGAATGAAGCGGTTAGATGTTCCTGAATTGGTATAACCATTGTTCCATGGCGATCGTTAAGCTGGCCTTTCGTGGATCTGTTCAGCCTCGCCATCGGCTCCGTAACTTATTGACGTCACCGTTCGTGGATCCTCTTTCAGCGTGAAGAGGGGAGACTCCTGACCTTGGAGTAAGAGGATTGGTCCCCGTCGTGAAGATGAAGGTCTATATTTCTTGAGTGATTTTCTTCGTTGCTGGCTGAGGAACGTGGAGGCTGTTAACCCCGTGGCAGACGCACGTGCAGCCAGGTCCTTGTTTGCTTTTTTTTTTCTGCCCGTCAGGCTCTCTGCTAAACGGAACGTAAACAGGCGCACGCTTCTCACCCCGCGTCACTTCCTGTGGTCCTGTTCCAGCACGTGTCGTCCCCCGGACAGGACCCAGCTTCCACCTCTCTCCTGTCGACTCAACACTAGAGGGAAAACAGTAAATATTTATTTTAATTTCACGAACCTACCAAAAGTCCAACGGTGACATCCGTGTCTATTCTTCTTCCTCACCAAATAACTCGGAGCTGGACGATGACGATGACGTCCAGCTGGAACATTAAACATACAAAGAAAATAACAGAGAATACCAAACAGAAAATGAATAATGAACAATCTGTGGATAAATGAAAATTACTATGGTTGCTTTTCTGTATGACTTTCATTGTAGATGAATTGTCGGAAACGCCCGTGTGTTGCTTATTTGAAGCAAAGAACATGAATATATTTATTATTAATCAATGAACAAGTTATAAAATATGATATTTTACTCAGAAACATATCCAACAATAATTTTCAACTAGGTGAGAAACTCCTGTGCTCAGTAAAACATTCTTACACTGATTCCCAAAACTAATGTAGTTAATTTACTTAAAGCAGTTCGGCTAACTAAAAGCGAATCAAATTAAAACATGAAGTAAAATACTGTGAAAGATTTGAAATGCTGGCGTACGGTTAGGAAAAATAACAGGAAGAATAAAGCAGGATAGACAGGGTAACACGAGCAGAAGTGCTTTTTTTAAAAAAATGGAAGAAAAGAAGGAACGATCAAATGGAAATACAGTTCCCGAGGAGGAGCTAGAAGCGTCACTTCTTTGTTTAGGAATTTGGGAGGGAAAAGACTGACGGACGATAATCCAGATATAGAGTTATCCTATTGAATATTGTTTTAAAAACATTGTTCTCTAAATAGCCCAAACTTTTTGGCTTTAATTGGACCAGAAAAATTTAGAAAAACACTGTATGTAAAAAAAGTAGACGTGTACTGACGAAGAATCAGAATGATTGAGTGAATAACTAAGAACGAATCAAATACAGTGGAGCTCCTTGTAGACACGGAACCATGTTCAACTTCAATAAATTGATGTGCTGAATGTTCACATTTCTGAGTTATTTGCTACTAAATTTAAATTTTCGTAATGTTTAACTTACTATTTTTTATTCAGAAGAAACAGAGAACTGATCTTCCTAAATCGTACTCTTAGGGATTGTAATAGCAAAACTAGCGAGAGGAGTGCCCCAAGGGTAGATCGTCGACCCGTGATCGGGAATTCTTTTAATAGTAATAAAATAGAGTGAAGTGAAATCATAGTTTACTAAGGATCTCGTGCATTGCAGCAGATACATCTAGGACGTCACTTATGGTTTTAACTTTATGAGTAACAAGTTCTATAGACGTCATGTTATTCATTGCCACTACCAGAGGGCTTTCCCAATGCAGTTCAAAAATCTTTTCTGTAGCAATCTTCAATGAAAAGGATCTTTGATTGAGTTTAGAAAGAATTATTTTGAAATCAAAGTCGGGTTGAAAGAATTCAATTAACCCAATATGTACGGATCCGTACATCGAGACTTTGTTAATCGTATTTAGAGGTAAATTCGGTATTTGAGTGCATTAAATGTCGCAGTTTGGGGAAACGTCTTATAGTGTAGTTAGGTTTGTGGCCCTTGAGGAACTCCGACCAGGGACGCAGATCTCGACGTCCATCTTCTCGGCTCATGGATCGCTTTGTGCGACAATGGACTGTTATATCTGAAGACAAAGACTGTGGTGCCAATCTAGCAGCCGTCGAAGGAAGAAGAGACTTGTGGCTTCTGGCTTCTCCGCGGCTTTGCGGTTTGCAGATGCTCAACCTTGGTCGGCTATAAAACCTAGAGACAGGCGGGCCAACATTACGCACCAATGCAGTCACATTTCATTACACACAATGTGAAGATAAGCAAAGTGCACTGTACACCAACCTTGCTGTGTCACTTTCAGAACAAATATAATTACGATTCGCAGCTATTAATAATCTTCAATTTAATTTGTACCAAACATGGCTAATATATTGAACTTTAAATCTAGTAGATTTCATTTGGAAACGTGTATAATGAAATATATTTTAAAATTTTTAATAAATTGTC
>CM067381.1:20249969-20259969 GCA_034510155.1 Eucriotettix oculatus
TTTGTTTTTGTTTTTTTTTTTTTTTTTTTGTGTTTTGTTTTTTGTTTTTTTTTTTTTTTTCTTTTTTTTTTTTTTTTGTTTTTTTTTTTTTTTTTTTTTTTTTTTTTTTTTTTTTTTGTTTTTTTTTTTGTTTTTGTGTGTGTTGGGGTGTTTGGGGGGTGTGGTGGGGGGGGGGGTGTGGTTGGGTTTGGGGTTGGTGGGGGGGGTGGTGGGTGGGGGGTGTGGGGTGGTGTGGGGTTGGGGGGTGGGTGGGGTGGGGGTGGGTGGTGGGGGGGGGGGGTGGGGGGGGTGGGTGGTGGGTGGGGGTGGGGGGTGTGGGGTGGGTGGGGTGGGGGGGGGTTGGGGGTGGGTGGGGGGGTGGGGGGGTGGTGTGGGGTGGGGTGGGTGGGGTGTGGGGTGGGGGGTGGGTGGGGGGTGGGGGGGTGGTGGGGGGTGGGTGGTGGGGGGTGGGGGGTGGTGGGGTGGGGGTGGGGTGGGGTGTGTGGGGTTGGGGGTGGTGGGGTGGTGGGGTGGTGGGGTGGGGGGTGGGTTTGGTGTGGGGGTGGGTGTGGGGGGGGGGGGGTGTGGGGGTGGGGTGGGGTGGGGGGTGGTGTGGGGGTGGTGGGTGGTGGGGGTGGGTGGGGGGGTGGGGGTGGGGGTGTGGGGTGTGTTGGGGGGGGGGTGTGGGGGTGGGTGTGGTGGGGTGGGTGGGGGTGGTGGGGTGGGGTGGGTTGTGGGTGGGGTGGGGGTGGGGTTGGTGGGGGGTGTGGGGGGGGGGGGGTGGGGGTGGTGGGGGGTGGGGTGGGGTGGGGGGTGGGGTGGGGTGGGGGTGGGGGGGGTGGGGTTGGGGGTGTGGGGGTGGGTGGGGTGGTGGTTGGGGGGGGGTGGGGTGGGGTGGGGGGGTGGGGGTGGGGTGGTGGGGGGGTGGGGTGGTGGGGTGTTGGGGGGTGGGTGTGGGGGTTGTGGGGGGTGTGGGGGGGGTGGTGGGTGGGGTGTGGGGGGGTGTGGTGGGGGGGGGTTGGGGTGGGTGGGTGGGGTGGTGGGGGGGTGGTGGGGTGGGGTGGGGGGTGTTGGGTTGGTGTGGGGGTGGGGGGGTGGGTTGGTGGGTGGGTGGTGGTGTGGGTGGGGGTTGTGGGGGTGGGTGTGGGTGGTGTGTGGGTGGTGGGGTGGGGGTGGGGGGGTGGGGGTGGGGGGTGGGGGGTGGGGGGGGTGGGTGGGGGGGGTGGGGGTGGGTGGGGGGGGGTGTGGGGGTTGGGTGGGGGGTGGGTGGGGGTGGTGGGTGGGGGGGTGGGGGTTGGGGTGGGTGGGGTGGTGGTGTGGGGGGGGGTGGGTGGTGTGGGGGGGTGGGGTGGTTGGTGGGGTGGGGTGTGGGGGGGGTGGGGGTGGGTGGTGGTGGGGGTGGGGGTGGGGTGGTGTGGGGTGGGTGGGGGTGGGGGGGTGGGGGGTGGGGGGTGGTGGTGGGGGGGTGGGGGGGGGGTGGGTGGGGGTTGGGTGGGTGGTGGGGGTGGGGTGTGGTGGGGGGTGGGGGTGGGGGGGGGGTGGGTGGGTGGTGGGGTGGGGGGTTGGTGGGTGTGGGGTTGGGTGGGGTGGTGTGGGTGTGGGGTGGTGGGGTGTGGGGTGTTGGTGGGTGGTGGGGGGTGGGGTGGTGGGTGGGGGTGGGGGGTGGTGTGGGGGTGGGGGTGGGGTTGGGGGGGTTGGGTGGGGGGGGGGTGGGTGGGGGGTGGGGTGGGGGTGGTGGGTGTTGGTGTGGGTGTTGGGGGGGGGGTGGTGGTGTGGGGTGGGGTGTGGGGGTGGGGGTGGGGGGGTGGGGTGGGGGGTGTGGGTGTTGGGTGGTGGGGGTGGTGGTTGTGGGGGTGGGGGGGGTGGGTGGGTGGGGTGGTGTGGTGGGGTGGGTGGGTTGGTGGTGGGTGGGTGGGGTGTGGGTGGTGGGGTTGGTGGTTGGGTGGGGGGGGGTGGTGGGGTTGTTGGGTGGTGGGTGGGGGGTTGGGTGGGGGGTGTGGGGGTGGGGGTGGTGGGGGGTGGTGTGGTGTGGTTGTGTTGGTTGGGGTGGGTTGGGGGGGTGGGGGGGTGGGGTGGTGTGGTGTTGGGGGTGGGTGTGGTTTGTTGTGTGTGGGTTTGGTGGTTGGTTGGTGGGTTTTGTTTGTTGTTGGTGTGGGTGGTGGTTTGTGGTTGGGTGTTGTGGGGCGGTGGTGGGGGGTGTTGTGTGGGGGGGTTTGGGTGTGTGTTGTTGTTTGTGGTGTTTGTGGTTTGGGTTTGTGTTTGGGTGTGGGGGTGTTTGGGTTGGTGGGTGGTTGGGGGGTGTGGTGGTGGGGTGGGGGGGGGTTGGGGGTGTTGGGGGGGGTGGTGGTGTTGTGGGTGTGTTGTTGTGGTCGGGTTGGTGTTTTTGGGTGTGGTTGTGTGTTGTTTGGGTGGGTTGTTGTTTGGTTTGGTTTTGTTTGGTGTTGTTGTGTGTGTTGTGTGTTTGTGTTGTGTGTTTTTTTTTTGTGTGGGGTTTGTTTTGGTTGTGTGTTTGTGGTTTAGTGGTTGTTTTTTTATTGTTTGTTTTTGTTTGTTTTGTTTGTTTTTTTTTTTTTTTTTTTTTTTTTTTTTTTTTTTTTTTTGTTTTTTTTTTTTTTTTTTTTTTTTTTTTTTTTTTTTTTTGTTTTTTTTTTTTTTTTTTTTTTTTTTTTTTTTTTGTTTTTTTTTTTTTTTTTTTTTTTTTTTTTTTTTTTTTTTTTTTTTTTTTTTTTTTTTGTTTTTTTTTTTTTTTTTTTTTTTTTTTTTTTTTTTTTTTTTTTTTTTTTTTTTTTTTTTTTTTTTTTTTTTTTTTTTTTTTTTTTTTTTTTTTTTTTTTTTTTTTTTGTTTTTTTTTTTTTTTTTTTTTTTTTTTTTTTTTTTTTTTTTTTTTTTTTTTTTTTTTTTTTTTTTTTTTTTTTTTTTTTTTTTTTTTTTTTTTTTTTTTTTTTTTTTTTTGTTTTTTTTTTTTTTTTTTTTTTTTTTTTTTTTTTTTTTTTTTTTTTTTTTTTTTTTTTTTTTTTTTTTTTTTTTTTTTTTTTTTTTTTTTTTTTTGTTTTTTTTTTTTTTTTTTTTTTTTTTTTTTTTTTTTTTTTTTTTGTTTTTTTTTTTTTTTTTTTTTTTTTTTTTTTTTTTTTTTTTTTTTTTTTTTTTTTTTTTTTTTTTTTTTTTTTTTTTTTTTTTTTTTTTTTTTTTTTTTTTTTTTTTTTTTTTTTTTTTTTTTTTTTTTTTTTTTTTTTTTTTTTTTTTTTTTTTTTTTTTTTTTTTTTTTTTTGTTTTTTTTTTTTTTTTTTTTTTTTTTTTTTTTTTTTTTTTTTTTTTTTTTTTTTTTTTTTTTTTTTTTTTTTTTTTTTTTTTTTTTTTTTTGTTTTTTTTTTTTTTTTTTTTTTTTTTTTTTTTTTTTTTTTTTTTTTTTTTTTTTTTTTTTTTTTTTTTTTTTTTTTTTTTTTTTTTTTTTTTTTTTTTTTTTTTTTTTTTTTTTTTTTTTTTTTTTTTTTTTTTTTTTTTTTTTTTTTTTTATTTTTTTTTTTTTTTTTTTTTTTTTTTTTTTTTTTTTTTTTTTTTTTTTTTTTTTTTTTTTTTTTTTTTTTTTTTTTTTTTTTTTTTTTTTTTTTTTTTTTTTTTTTTTTTTTTTTTTTTTTTTTTTTTTTTTTTTTTTTTTTTTTTTTTTTTTTTTTTTTTTTTTTTTTTTTTTTTTTTTTTTTTTTTTTTTTTTTTTTTTTTTTTTTTTTTTTTGTTTTTTTTTTTTTTTTTTTTTTTTTTTTTTTTTTTTTTTTTTTTTTTTTTTTTTTTTTTTTTTTTTTTTTTTTTTTTTTTTTTTTTTTTTTTTTTTTTTTTTTTTTTTTTTTTTTTTTTTTTTTTTTTTTTTTTTTTTTTTTTTGTTTTTTTTTTTTTTTTTTTTTTTTTTTTTTTTTTTTTTTTTTTTTTTTTTTTTTTTTTTTTTTTTTTTTTTTTTTTTTTTTTTTTTTTTTTTTTTTTTTTTTTTTTTTTTTTTTTTTTTTTTTTTTTTTTTTTTTTTTTTTTTTTTTTTTTTTTTTTTTTTTTTTTTTTTTTTTTTTTTTTTTTTTTTTTTTTTTTTTTTTTTTTTTTTTTTTTTTTTTTTTTTTTTTTTTTTTTTTTTTTTTTTTTTTTTTTTTTTTTTTTTTTTTTTTTTTTTTTTTTTTTTTTTTTTTTTTTTTTTTTTTTTTTTTTTTTTTTTTTTTTTTTTGTTTTTTTTTTTTTTTTTTTTTTTTTTTTTTTTTTTTTTTTTTTTTTTTTTTTTTTTTTTTTTTTTTTTTTTTTTTTTTTTTTTTTTTTTTTTTTTTTTTTTTTTTTTTTTTGTTTTTTTTTTTTTTTTTTTTTTTTTTTTTTTTTTTTTTTTTTTTTTTTTTTTTTTTTTTTTTTTTTTTTTTTTTTTTTTTTTTTTTTTTTTTTTTTTTTTTTTTTTTTTTTTTTTTTTTTTTTTTTTTTTTTTTTTTTTTTTTTTTTTTTTTTTTTTTTTTTTTTTTTTTTTTTTTTTTTTTTTTTTTTTTTTTTTTTTTTTTTTTTTTTTTTTTTTTTTTTTTTTTTTTTTTTTTTTTTTTTTTTTTTTTTTTTTTTTTTTTTTTTTTTTTTTTTTTTTTTTTTTTTTTTTTTTTTTTTTTTTTTTTTTTTTTTTTTTTTTTTTTTTTTTTTTTTTTTTTTTTTTTTTTTATTTTTTTTTTTTTTTTTTTTTTTTTTTTTTTTTTTTTTTTTTTTTTTTTTTTTTTTTTTTTTTTTTTTTTTTTTTTTTTTTTTTTTTTTTTTTTTTTTTTTTTTTTTTTTTTTTTTTTTTTTTGTTTTTTTTTTTTTTTTTTTTTTTTTTTTTTTTTTTTTTTTTTTTTTTTTTTTTTTTTTTTTTTTTTTTTTTTTTTTTTTTTTTTTTTTTTTTTTTTTTTTTTTTTTTTTTTTTTTTTTTTTTTTTTTTTTTTTTTTTTTTTTTTTTTTTTTTTTTTTTTTTTTTTTTTTTTTTTTTTTTTTTTTTTTTTTTTTTTTTTTTTTTTTTTTTTTTTTTTTTTTTTTTTTTTTTTTTTTTTTTTTTTTTTTTTTTTTTTTTTTTTTTTTTTTTTTTTTTTTATTTTTTTTTTTTTTTTTTTTTTTTTTTTTTTTTTTTTTTTTTTTTTTTTTTTTTTTTTTTTTTTTTTTTTTTTTTTTTTTTTTTTTTTTTTTTTTTTTTTTTTTTTTTTTTTTTTTTTTTTTTTTTTTTTTTTTTTTTTTTTTTTTTTTTTTTTGTTTTTTTTTTTTTTTTTTTTTTTTTTTTTTTTTTTTTTTTTTTTTTTTTTTTTTTTTTTTTTTTTTTTTTTTTTTTTTTTTTTTTTTTTTTTTTTTTTTTTTTTTTTTTTTTTTTTTTTTTTTTTTTTTTTTTTGTTTTTTTTTTTTTTTTTTTTTTTTTTTTTTTTTTTTTTTTTTTTTTTTTTTTTTTTTTTTGTTTTTTTTTTTTTTTTTTTTTTTTTTTTTTTTTTTTTTTTTTTTTTTTTTTTTTTTTTTTTTTTTTTTTTTTTTTTTTTTTTTTTTTTTTTTTTTGTTTTTTTTTTTTTTTTTTTTTTTTTTTTTTTTTTTTTTTTTTTTTTTTTTTTTTTTTTTTTTTTTTTTTTTTTTTTTGTTTTTTTTTTTTTTTTTTTTTTTTTTTTTTTTTTTTTTTTTTTTTTTTTTTTTTTTTTTTTTTTTTTTTTTTTTTTTTTTTTTTTTTTTTTTTTTTTTTTTTTTTTTTTTTTTTTTTTTTTTTGTTTTTTTTTTTTTTTTTTTTTTTTTTTTTTTTTTTTTTTTTTTTTTTTTTTTTTTTTTTTTTTTTTTTTTTTTTTTTTTTTTTTTTTTTTTTTTTTTTTTTTTTTTTTTTTTTTTTTTTTTTTTTTTTTTTTTTTTTTTTTTTTTTTTTTTTTTTTTTTTTTTTTTTTTTTTTTTTTTTTTTTTTTTTTTTGTTTTTTTTTTTTTTTTTTTTTTTTTTTTTTGTTTTTTTTTTTTTTTTTTTTTTTTTTTTTTTTTTTTTTTTTTTGTTTTTTTTTTTTTTTTGTTTTTTTTTTTTTTTTTTTTTTTTTTTTTTTTTTTTTTTTTTTTTTTGTTTTTTTTTTTTTTTTTTTTTTTTTTTTTTTTTTTTTTTTTTTTGTTTTTTTTTTTTTTTTTTTGTTTTTTTTTTTTTTTTTTTTTTTTGTTTTTTTTTTTTTTTTTTTTTTTTTTTTTTTTTTTTTTTTTTTTTTTTTTTTTTTTTTTTTTTTTTTTTTTTTTTTTTTTTTTTTTTTTTTTTTTTTTTTTTTTTTTTTTTTTTTTTTTTTTTTTTTTGTTTTTTTTTTTTTTTTTTTGTTATTTTTTTGTAATTTTTTATTTTTTCGTTGTTTTTTTTGTCCTGATGTTCTTTGTGTTATGTTGTTTTGGGTTTTTGCTTTTTGTGTGGTATTTTGTTTAGGTTTTGTTTGTCTGTGTTTCGTTTTTTGGTTTGAGTTAATTTTTATTGATTATTTTTTGTGTTGTTTGTTTGTTTTGTTGTTTTGTTTGTGATTTTTTTTTGTTTATGGTGTGGTTTTTTTTTTGTTCTATGTTTTTTGGGTGGGCGGTGGGGTTGTGCGGTTGGATTGTGGTGTGTCTGTGGTTGGTGGTTATTGGATGTGTTTTTTTATTTTGTGTGGTTTGTCTTGTGGTGTTGGGGGTTAGGGGTGGTTGTTTAGTGGTTGTGGGGTTGTGGGTGTTGTGTGGTGTGTTGGTTTTGCGTGGGACTGGGATTTGTGGTTGTGTTGTATCGTGCTGTGGTTAAATTGTTTGTGTGGTTGTGGGTTGTGGTGTGTGGGTTTTGTGTGGTGTTTTGTTTATTCTGTTGTTGTTTGGGGTGGTAGGGAGGGTTGGGGGGGTGGTTGTGTTGGGGGTGTGGTGTGTGGTTGTTTTGGGTGGTTGGGTGTGGGGGGGTTGGGGGGTTTGGGTGTTGTGTGGGTGTGGGTGGTTTTGGGTGTGTGGTGTTGGGGTTTGTGGGTTGTGGTTGTTGGTGGGGTTGGGTGTTTGTTGGTTGTGGGTTGGGGTTGTTGTGGTGGGGTGGGTTGTGGTGGTTTTGGGTGGTGGTGGGTGTGGTTTGTTTGTGTGTGGGTGGTTTGTTTGGTGGGTTTTGGTGGTTGTTTTGGGTGGGGGGTGGTGTGGGTTGGGTGGGTGTGTGGGTGTGTTTGGTGGGGGTGGGTGTTTTGGGTGGGTGTGGTGGGTTGGGGTGGGTGTTGGGGTTTGGGGGGTGGGGTGGGTGTTGGGTGTGGGGGGTTGGTGTTTGGTGGGTGGTGGGGTGTTGGTGGTTGGTTGGTGGGGGTGGGGGGTGGTTTGGTTGTTTGGGTGTGGTGGTGGGTGGGGGTTGGGGTTGGTGGTGGTTGGTGGGGTTTGGGGTGTGGTTGTGTGTGGGTGTGGTTGTTGTTGGGGGGGGTGGGTTGGTGTGGGGTGGGGGTGGGTGGGTGTTGTGTGTGGGGTGGGTTGGTGGTGTTTGTGGGTGGGTTGGTGTGGGTTTGTGTGTGGGTGGTTGGGTGGTTTGTGTGTTGGTGTTGGGTGTTGTGGTGTTGTGGGTGGGGGTTGTGGGTGGTGTGTGTGTGTGGGGTGGGGGGTGTTGGGTGGTGGTGGGGGGGTGTGGTGGGGGGGTGGGTGGGGTGTGGGTGGGGGGTGGTGGTGGGGGGGTGGTTTTGTGGGTTGGGTGTGGGGGTGGTGGGTGGGTGGGTGGTGGGGGGTGGTGGGGTGGGGGGTTGGGGGTGTGGGGGTGGTGGGTGGGGGGTGGGGGTTGGGGGGGTTGGGTGGGTGGGTTGGGGTTGGGTTGGTGGGTTTGTGGGTGGTGGTGGGTGTTGTTGGTGGGGTGGGGGTTGGTGGGGGGTGGGGTGTGGTGGGTGTGGGGTGTTGGTTTGTGTGGGGTTGGGGGGGGGGGTGGGTGGGTGTGGGGTGTTGTTGGGGGGTGGGGGTGGGGGTGTGGTTGGTTGTGGGTGTTTGGTTTGGGGGGGGGGGTGGTTTGTGGGGTTGGGGGGTGGGGTGGGGGGGGGTGGTGGGTGGGGGGTGGGGGGGGGGGGGGGGTCCCTTCTTTGGTGGTTGGTTGTTTTTTTTTGTGTGTGGGTTGTGTTTTTTTGTGGTGTTGTTTTTTTTTTTTTTTTAGTGTTTGTTGTGGGTGGTTTGGTTTTTTGGTGGGTGTGTGTAGTAATTGTTTTTTTGTTTTCGGTTGTTTGGTGTTTGTTGTTGTTTATTAGTTTGGGTTGTGTGTGTTGTGTGGTTTTTTTTTGTTTATTTTTTGTTGTGTTGTTGTATTTTTGTTTTGTTGTGTATTGTGTTTGGGTATCTATTTTTGATGTGTTATGGATTGATTTTGTTTGTGTTGTTTGCGTTTTTGTTTGTAGTTTTTTTTTTTAATGTTTTTTTTTTTTTATTTATTTTTGTTAGTTTTTTTTGTGATTTGTGTGTTTTGTTTTTTTTTTTTTTTTTTGGTATGTTTGTTTTGTTGTGCTTTTTTTTCGTTTTATTTTTAATTTGTGTTTTGTTTTGGATCTTGATTTGTGGTTTTTTTGATTGTTTTTTTTTTTTGGTAGTGTTTTTTTGTTTTTTTGTTTGTTGATTAGTTTTTTGATTTGTTTGTGGTTGTTGTTGGTGGGTGTTTTTTATGTTGAATTTTTTTGTTGTTTTATTTTGTGTTTTTTATGTTTTGTTTTTTGTGTTTGGATTGTTGTGTGTTGTCATGTTTATTGGGTGTTTTAGTGTTTATTTTTTTTTTTTTTTTTTTTTTTTTTTTTTTTTTTTTTTTTTTTTTTTTTTTTTTTTTTTTTTTTTTTTTTTTTTTTTTTTTTTTTTTTTTTTTTTTTTTTTTTTTTTTTTTTTTTTTTTTTTTTTTTTTTTTTTTTTTTTTTTTTTTTTTTTTTTTTTTTTTTTTTTTTTTTTTTTTTTATTTTTTTTTTTTTTTTTTTTTTTTTTTTTTTTTTTTTTTTTTTTTTTTTTTTTTTTTTTTTTTTTTTTTTTTTTTTTTTTTTTTTTTTTTTTTTTTTTTTTTTTTTTTTTTTTTTTTTTTTTTTTTTTTTTTTTTTTTTTTTTTTTTTTTTTTTTTTTTTTTTTTTTTTTTTTTTTTTTTTTATTTTTTTTTTTTTTTTTTTTTTTTTTTTTTTTTTTTTTTTTTTTTTTTTTTTTTTTTTTTTTTTTTTTTTTTTTTTTTTTTTTTTTTTTTTTTTTTTTTTTTTTTTTTTTGTTTTTTTTTTTTTTTTTTTTTTTTTTTTTTTTTTTTTTTTTTTTTTTTTTTTTTTTTTTTTTTTTTTTTTTTTTTTTTTTTTTTTTTTTTTTTTTTTTTTTTTTTTTTTTTTTTTTTTTTTTTTTTTTTTTTTTTTTTTTTTTTTTTTTTTTTTTTTTTTTTTTTTTTTTTTTTTTTTTTGTTTTTTTTTTTTTTTTTTTTTTTTTTTTTTTTTTTTTTTTTTTTTTTTTTTTTTTTTTTTTTTTTTTTTTTTTTTTTTTTTTTTTTTTTTTTTTTTTTTTTTTTTTTTTTTTTTTTTTTTTTTTTTTTTTTTTTTTTGTTTTTTTTTTTTTTTTTTTTTTTTTTTTTTTTTTTTTTTTTTTTTTTTTTTTTTTTTTTTTTTTTTTTTTTTTTTTTTTTTTTTTTTTTTTTTTTTTTTTTTTTTTTTTTTTTTTTTTTTTTTTTTTTTTTTTTTTTTTTTTTTTTTTTTTTTTTTTTTTTTTTTTTTTTTTTTTTTTTTTTTTTTTTTTTTTTTTTTTTTTTTTTTTTTTTTTTTTTTTTTTTTTTTTTTTTTTTTTTTTTTTTTTTTTTTTTTTTTTTTTTTTTTTTTTTTTTTTTTTTTTTTTTTTTTTTTTTTTTTTTTTTTTTTTTTTTTTTTTTTGTTTTTTTTTTTTTTTTTTTTTTTTTTTTTTTTTTTTTTTTTTTTTTTTTTTTTTTTTTTTTTTTTTTTTTTTTTTTTTTTTTTTTTTTTTGTTTTTTTTTTTTTTTTTTTTTTTTTTTTTTTTTTTTTTTTTTTTTTTTTTTTTTTTTTTTTTTTTTTTTTTTTTTTTTTTTTTTTTTTTTTTTTTTTTTTTTTTTTTTTTTTTTTTTTTTTTTTTTTTT